>JAHZNA010001970.1:0-28914 GCA_027743935.1 Sinodicranocentrus sp. ZH6
TCTATTTGTCACCTATGTTTGGTCATGTTATGTATACCTTGGGTCGGCTTTTATTCGCATTACCAAACAGACAAACAGTTAGCCCGTGTATGCCATGATATTACAAATCTATATGCGTGATAACAGCTCGTTAACAAAAACACGCAGGTTCAGTTCAGGCTACTAGCATATACAATGAGAAAAGAAATCCCGAAGAAATGTTTTTTGCCATCAGGAGAAAGCAATGCAAACTTGAGAGAGAAAAACGAAACGACGAAAGTCAATACAGCTTTCTTTGTTCATTTGTTTATGCTGCTACTATCATGGCTACTCATCGAAGATAGAATATGAAAAAGGGAAAATATTTTGACGTGAAAAGACAGATTCCCACTTTGTAATTTCCCTAATGGTTTGCTTCTACTTTTTCCTGAGGTAGGGTAGAATGCATAGCCTGTAATTTTGTTTTATGGCATGTTTGTAGGCTTTCATCATTTATCATTTCTCATTCTCATGCTGTCATGTCATGCAAAAATAAAACTGTACAATCAAGTTATGGAGTTACGATATGCAACATGCACGTATACTAAGCAAAATATATTATTTGTGCTGGGCACATCGAATAAATTTTTGAGCTTGTGTCTTATGTTGTCTTATTTCTGGATGGCTACTAGTTGTCTCACAATGCTCAGAAATAAGCAGCAGTCATACAATTTGCAAGAAAATGGACATCGCGTAGTGATGAATGATGACTATGGCTTACTTTTATAAACCTTTTGAAACCCCCCATAGAAACATTGTATTGTAATATATAGTTCTTCAACCAAAAATCCAGCTTCAGTAGATATGACATCCCAGTCCAGAACAAAAATCTTGAAAATTCCCTGTACGATGATATTACTTGTCATTTGATTTTATTCCATAGATTTTTTTTCTCGATTTTCCGGATTTTCCGTCATTTTTTTGTCTAAACTGTGCAGTGGAATATAGTGGCATTGTCATCAGCTCAAATCCATTAAAAGACGGTTAGCATTTTTTTTTAAAAGTTGACGACGAAATAATCACCCCACCCACAGAAGAAAATCAGACGACCAAACCAGCAATCAAAATAAAATAACTATTCAACATGGAGGCAAAAATGATAGCAAATTCAGTACCTCAAAAGCCCACAATCCCAGCTATACTAGTGGACGCAACAGTAAAAGCAATTCAAGCTGGAATGCGCTCGGACGAATTTTCAAAATCGAGTGAGAAAACCCAGGGCCACGAAACTGGTAGGTCTGTTAAGAAAAAGGGCAACAATAAAGATGATGGGCGTCTCAGGAAACGGATGCAAACTCGACGGGAAACAGACGACGATGACGAGCCAACGAGAACATACAGAAATTTTGACGAGCGTCGAATGGGGTTTCTTGTCATTGGAGATCAGCACAGATTCGCAGGGGCAGGAGGACAAGACAAATTCCTATTTCCACAAGCCCCACCGCTGGATTTTTCATTTTGTATGATTAACAAAATTGAGGAAATCGTAACCGAGTCGGAGCAACCACAAACTAAGAGAAATTTCAGGTTTCCGAGAAAAACCCCTGACGAGAGATTCAAAACTTCTAGCTTGAGACTGAGTTACAATGTGATTGATACGATTGACGGACTAATTAACGTTCTTTACAAAATTTTGGATGGTGGGCCTTTCGGACTGTGTTGGGTGGATTTGTCTTTTAATACCATAAGCAAATTAGACGAGGATGTAATGCATTGCTAGTAACGTTTAATTAATGTTTGCTCACAGTTTTATAAGCGAGAAATCATTAGCTAATTTTTTTTCTATTTCATTTTACAGACGTTTTCACAATTGCCAAACCTCAAGATTTTGTACTTGCATGGAAATGCTTTGACAGATATGACTGAAATTCCAAAGCTACAATATTTAAAGAACCTTGTCGCTTTGACTTTGCACGTAAGTTTCCAAACTTTGCTGGGATTCAAACTATTATATTTGCATACATATATTTTATTCATTAAAGCACACAAATTGAGCAAAGCTTCTTTTTCATAGGGAAATCCTGTTGAAGAAGAAGAAGGATATAGAATTTCTGTATTGTATTACCTCCCAACGCTAAAACATCTAGATTTTGTATCTGTATCAAAGAGCGATAAAGCAAATTCGAAACAGTTTGGTGCCAAATTTGAACCATATTGGGAGAGAAGACACGATGAACTCGAAGGTATTTACCAGTCAAGGAAGAAGGCAGGTGAAATCACGTACACAGAAAAGGTTATGCAAGGCTATGAACCTGAAGCTGACGAAGACGTGGAACCGCAATAAAAACCGAGCCATCAACCTTTCCGATTCTAACTATTTTGCCAAATTATACCGTCAAAGAGTTTTCAAACCAAATAATGGCATTTTTAAGACGAAATGTTTATGTTTTGTATTCTCTGTCAAGAAAATTATTTATTCAATTACATTCTCTATTCTATCATAAATTGATATATATTATGTAATCTAATTGTACAAAAGTTATGTTTTTCAGAACAGAATGAACACTCATAACCAAATCAACAATAAACAGTTATAATGCAATTTGAAATTTGTGGTGCTTATCTGAATAGTTCGTGAAGTTTAAAATATGGTACGAATGACCACACACATGACGAATCATGTATATAAATTATTACAGCGATATAAGACCACTATTCTTTGATTAGTCCATCGGAAGGAAGGAGAGAACTCATTTTCATTTGCTCCTATCTGCGATGTGATTTATGTTTGTGATGATGGTGTCGTTTAGGCGTATATGACCTACTCCTGCTTCGTCCTCTTCGAGATCGTTTTTTCGAAGATTTCCTATCTCTAGAACGGGAGCGGGAGCGAGACCTTGAACTTGAGTATGCTCTTGGGTACCTACTTCTACAAAAACAAAATAAACAGAACAAATGAAAACCCAGAATTTATTTACAATTTTGGCATGAAAATCAGTAAGCTGAAATAGCGGGTATATGCTTACGATGTCTTCTTCCTCTTTTTACTCTTATGTCGCTTCGGACTTTCGCCATACACAATTGGGGACGGAGTTAAACGTGACCGTTTCATTGGCCTAAAAATTTAACAAATAAACCAATTCGAACAATAAATAGACAGTTTAGTGTGACTTGGTTGTCTTCCTTTGTGTACTATACTTACTCGGGGGAATTAGGCGCTGATCGCTTTCCGACACTTTTGCTAGATTCTTCTTTCTTTTTCTCCTTTTCATCGTTTCCTTTGTCCTTACCATTATTTACAGTACTATTTGCAGCACTTGATGTATTATTAGTAGAAGTCCCTAGTGGTGACACAGGCCTAGAATGAGGGCTACCAGAAGGTGGGGTCTCTAGTATTGTTTTATCAGCAGACGACGCTGACGCTGCTGACCTTAGCTTTTGTTTCGATTCTTGGTACGTTTTAATTAATTGCTCCAATTTTTTCTCCAATTGTTCATAATTTACCTGAAACAATAAAATCCTTATTATGTATTACTTCTGTGACACAAGAAGTAGTTTGATTTATTGAAGTAAAATTTAGGTAGAGTACCTTAGGACGTTCATATAGTACTAAAATATTTTCACATATATCAATAATCTGTGCTTCTGTCGCATCAAATGCAATAAACCATGAAGGGCTATTTGGAAGAGGAATTTTTAGTATTCGGGCACTCAGGAATATGCAAGCACAGGCTATGGCTTCCGGTGTGTAACGGCAAAACACATTAGACCTCAAGGCATCGGACATATAATTCCTAAAATACAACACAACGGTGAAAATTAAATTAATAGCCGGACAGGGATAGTATGACTATATCACTTACTTTTACAAAAAAATAACACCGGTAGATTTACGGCTTACTTACCAAGATAATTGTACAAACTTTGAGTCATTATCGTAAGAAAGTTGCTGAAGATATATTACAATCAGCTAAGCAAAAAAACAAATACAATAATTTAGTATAATCATATCGACCGAGTATGCATTATCATTTTGATTATTATACGCAACTATTTTACCTTATGAGGGTGTTTCACGTGGACACAGAATCCTAGCTCCTTTAAAACCCGTCTTTCTGCTAAAGTCACATCATTTTTCAGTCGAATATACGCCGCATCAAGAATCATTGGCTGAATGGTTCTGTGAATCAACATAAATATTAGTTTACACAAATAATGTCTTAGAAAATATTATGACGGCAAGGTATTCTTGACGGTGAAGGTCCTTTTTCTGTGCACGCCGTTTATTAACTACAGCATAAATCCAAACTGTGGGGATAAAAACCACAAAATTTATATGGCTTTACGTCTCATCATCATCGTGCCTTTGGGAATCTTAGCAAGCATTGACAGAAGCTAAGCTAATGCTGAATACCACAAGCAATAACCATACCCAAATTAAAGAACACGACAAAAGCGTATAAACTTGGAGGAAAATAAATACAAGTATGCAACAATAACCTATCATAAATTTCGGCAGACTGGATAAATACAATACTCAGAAATATTTCAGAACATATTCAGCAAGCTAGAACACTGGTTTAATTTAAACAAAACTATTAATGGCACAAAGAGTATTATACAGTTGTAATTCATCAAGATTTCAGTATTAAATGCGCTTTATTTATCGCATCCTTGATGAAAAAGACCAACTATAGAAAACGGACCATCTCCCAACTTTAAAACGTTCTCGAGATGAAATCCGGTATGCAACTACGTCAGTTTGTTTCTTCCTGAGAAATTTAAAACATTTACAGTGTATATACATTACTACATTACAAAATAATTAATTATAACTCAACAACTTTACTTATTGGAAAAAAAACTCACAAATATAGCAAAGCAAATCTATAAATTCATGAAATCTCCCAAATATTCTGTTTAACTACAGATAAAGGCACATGTGTAAGTCCGTAAGTATTAAACTTTATATTTCAAAATTAGTTCGTCAATTTTCAATGTTAGAACCCCATTTTTAAAGATTATGATTGCATATATCTGGTTTTAGGTTTCAAATTATTCAGAGATTTCACGATTCCAAGAATTATCACTGAAAGGAAAGGAAGAATAATCTTAACCGTTAAACAATTCACCAAATGAAAAACGCTGCATCACAGAATAAAAAGCAATAGCGGCAGACTCACTGATGAGCATCTCGGGAGGGTCAATCAGTTAAACACCAGTTTTTACCCCCAATACAAATACCAGTAGTAGTGGATATAACCATAATAAAAAAGGATAAAGAAGTGCAGAAGGGGCAGTGATTTTGAAGTGTACGACACGATGATGATGAGCAGTATCAGCGCAGCAAGTCACAAAGTCAATTTTTTCTTTTCTCCCAACTCAATAGGCCAGGATGGATGATCCTCGGTTAAATTCATATCAACAGGAGCAAAACATTAGTAAAGAATTCAAATACAAAACGTCTTCATTATGGATGAATATATAGGGTATCATTACCGTTCACAACTCCAGCACGGCGTGCACAGACACAGGTTTAATTGTCTTAGCGTTAACGCCTAAAATTCAACGATAATCTCTTTAATATCGTTCATTAAAAGTTAAACAGGAATCTAAAGCAACTTGGAAGTACCACTGCATGAGAAATTTACATGTTTTATCAATAAACTAATGACAATAATAACTTATGAGAGCATGTAAAAGAAGTAAGCATATTGTATTTTGTAGTATTATAACGAATAAAATAAGACTCTTGGACTCTTGGAACATAACTCCAATCCCAAATTATAACTTTGAATGCTAGGTAATTTATATATTAGTGAGCAGCAAACAACTGAAAATAATAAAACGAAACAATCTCTTACCTGAGGAAGTTTTAAAAGTGTACCAGCGGTAGTAATCAATTCACAACCCATTATTCGCAAGTCTATTTCACTCTCTTCCTCCAGGCCGTCCAATAATGACGGCGTGGGGGACAGCTTTTCGTTTGGCAAAAGAACATTTTCCAGGGTTAGAATAATTTTACCATATGCCTTTGGCAGTAATGTCGATGTCGATGATGTATCAGCAGAATTACTATTGCCATTTCCTGTCAACGCAGCAGGGCCAGCAGGTGTAACTTTGATTGTAGGTATTTCTTTAGAAGAAGTCGTACTCGAGCGGTTACTATTATTTTCCGAAATACCTTCAGCAGAAGTAGTCATATTTGTTGCGTTATTTTTTCGATTATCAGAACTATTGCTATTTCTCCCTGATATAGAACCCTCACTAGTAGTAGATTGCTTTATTGAAGGTACTCCAAGTGTAGAAGTAGAGTTTAAAAGATGGGCCTTCTTTAAACTACTGCTGCTACTATAACTCCCTGCTCCACCTCCAACTAAACTATCTCCACCAGGACGAAGTCCACTACTAAAACTTGTAACGCTCATTATCGCATGTGTCCCCCGCGCCTGACTCTCAACGTCACCACCAACCAATGCGTGGCTAATTTTTAATTATGAAGCCTTTCAAATGACGCCAGATGACGCGTTGACCAAAAGCTTCCGGTCACGGTCCGTTGACGATAAAATACCTGAATTTTAATAAATCAAAACTTTTCTTGTAAAAATTTATCACAAGTTTACAAACAACCCGAGGTGCTACTATATGTCACACTAGACTATATTGTTGATTGTACACAAGTTCAAGTTCCATTCATCGTCTACTGTACTTAACAAATATTCTACATAGTAGTACATAGGCAATAGTAAATACTAAAATCAACAGCTGACTCACGTTTTTAATGCCCCGATATTTCTTCTAGCCACAATCAACCGATAAAAATGAGAAAGTAAATAAATATGCAATTTAGAATAAACAAAAAAAATTGCGTCCTTGAGCACATAAACTGACAACAGATACCCACCCAATTTAAACCTAACTACAATTCTATATCCACATTTCAATCAAAACTAACCTAAACATTCTTAAAATCAATATCAGACTTATATAAGCCCCTGTAATTAGCCTAAAATACTTGTACTTATTTTTGGTTTTATCTTATCATGTCAAGTGTGCCACTATACCTAACTAAAAATCCCTACAAATTATGGTAAAGTGAAAATGGAAAATCGTTTGTTCAATAGTGGAGCCAAACGATTTCCTCGAGGGATACATACACTTCTCGAGGGATGTATAGGATTTATCAATAAGAAAATTGAGTAAAGAGCATACGGCTGTGTATAAAAATGCAAATGTGGCGTTGGTTGTCTGTCTTATGTAAACCTATCTTCGCCATATGAACCGGATTAATGTATAGCGAGATGAACCGTTTACCGTGAAATCGCATGACGTGCGTGTGTGCAGGGCTGTCCTCTAGTAGGAGGAAAGTTAACTTTATGTATGAGTTGTGGCGTTGCTTCATAGAGAACGGTTTGTAAAGTTTTGTGTTTGATTTTGAGCTTCCAGGATTGATAATGCTTTGTTCCAGCGGCTGGGAAAACTCTGGAAATGACATGAGCAAGAAAAGAGTGTCTCACTGGTAATGGTACGTAACTTGGAATGTTATAATTTGCAATAAATGAATATTTTATGGAAGGCAGCATTGGGATGGACTGATGGGTCATGGGTGGTTTTTCGGGAAAGTTTTAACAAGGTCTCTGCAGAGGTCTGTGAATAGTTGGCATTGTTGGCTGGCTGGTTATACCCGAGAAAACGAAAACGAAAACCTTGGTTCATCAATGAAGTTAGTTCAAATATTTGTATCCCAACTATTATGTAAATCTTTTAAATCGTATTTGCATCCATTTATTACCTAGAAATGTTCAATTTGCAGGGTTACATTTGATGCTTCACATAACTTCGCATGAACATAGCAGTTTAATTTTTACGTAATGTGTTGCGATTCCGTTGAAGTAAATTTAACATTTAATTTCTAGAATAGCTTACTAATTCGAGAGAAAAAACTAGTGGTACAAAAGCAGTTGTGTGATATCAATTTCGGTATTTTATCAATGAATTTCAAAGTTTCTCTTATGCACCATATACATGATTGTGAAATTTACTTGTACTAGGACTAAAACATATTTTCATTGTAGCTCTATAAACTAGGTAATATTGATTGCCTATTTTATTCCGTATGATATGTCATTATGTCATGTAAAAAACTCGCAACTTTCAATTACTCTCATCACTGTTAAATTTTTAATCCTCTAAAATCTTCTTCAATCGCTGTAATGATCTCTTAATTTTATCTTCGTTTCTCCTCAGTTTTACAGCAGAGCCTGAAGCATGTGGGCTCGGGCCAGTATTATCAGTAGGTAGGATCCCATTTCCTTTCACGTGAAGTTCTCCAGCAGGTTCCTCTTCTGGAATTGTTGCTGCTATCTCATCCACCTGCACATCCAATTTTGTGCGAACATCTTTCCACAAGCTCTGTAATTCAGTTGGTTCTGCAACTTGCTGCACTGCGGTTGAAGTAGGTGAGTGGAGCTGATTCTGATGATAGACATTTTGGGACTGATGACTAGAAGACGATACGCCTCTATTTTGATAGTAATGATGCTGAGATCTACTGCTAGACAAAAGGGATTTTCCTCCCCCTACTCCACTTCCAGAAGGTAAGGGAATCGACGATGAGGGAGTCGTGGAAGACTTTGTGGGTACACGAATGCTTACTTCGGACTCAAAATCCTTACCTAAGCTGAATTTCATATTGAGTAAATTCAATGAACTAGACCCGGACGGGAGGTAAGAGCGCCTTCGGCCACCTTCATGCCACGCCATGGTCATATTACTTGGAGTATTTATGTCCTGATGCTGCTTTACATTACCCCCCATGGTTGATGCAGTTGTAATGCGTTTCGACTTTGAGATAATCTCAACATCAAATGAAGAATTGCTGGATGAGCAAGGACTAAGTGAACCGGACGTTGAAGGCTCGACTGATTTCGTCGTTTGTGTTCCACGATTAAACCTGCTCCTTCTCCCTGCCCCAGCAGCTGTCGGTAAACCCCTCGAATATTTTAAATGATTGGCAACCATCGCATCAAATGCGTCCCTTTCATCATCATCCCCCTCGTACTCGTCTACTTCTTCTAATTCCAAATCGGTACCTAATTTGGCATCATCATCATGGTGCTTCATGACATTTTTCGATTTCGTCATAAATGGACGGTCACTCTGACTTGTAATCTCAGATTCAGACTCGGATGCATCTGCATCTTCTGCGTCAGTCTTTGCATCTCTGCCACTTGCTTGAGAGCTGGCAATGCTTGCTGTTCTCCCATGTTCCTCAAAAATAGCTGACTTGGGATTTTTGGCGGATTCCTTTCTCCTAGCTAAACCTAATGTAACGGTTTTTGCAGAGGCTGACTTTTTTAGTAAAGTTGAAACAGCAGTAGCTGCAGAGCCTAGAGTCATATCTACAAATCCCTTGATCTCATTCCCTGTCTTGGATGGAGGGGCATTTAGAATGTTTTCCAAACTCTCAATATCATTACTACTCTGACTCTCATTTGTTTGGTTTTTGGTGTCCCCACTAGACTCTGTACCAATGCAACTATCAGCACTCAGGCTTCTTTGCAATATAGCCAACCCATTTTCACCTTCGGTATCCCCTGGTTTATCATCATCCAATCCTTGAATTAATGAATCCTTACTTGAAGCAGGGATCGGCATTTCGTACACAGTTTCCACAGAGTCGTGAGATGTGTTACCTTCTACCTCGTCTGATCCTTCCACTCCGCCTTTTTCTTGAGATTGGATTGAGTCTGCTCTACCAGAATCAATATCTGACTTTACTTGGCTACTTGGAGAACCTCCACTTCTCTCGGTTGATAAGTTGTTGTCATCTTTACATATTTCTTCTGTTTCCCCCTCGCCAGTAGATGAAGCCATCAGGTATGCTTCCAGTGTGCAGCGAACAACTTCGTCAATATTTTCTTCCTCCACTTTTTTCTTCATTGGGATTACCTCGTTGTCCCCAAATACGGGCTCGTTGCTCTTCGATGAAATTAAAGTTTCAATCTCATCTTCTCTATTCCCACCCTGAATAATCTCTGAGGTGTCTGTCGATACAAGAGGGATAATTTGCTCTTCTATTTCCTTTAAACGATTGTATTCATCTGCCCGTTCAATCTCCTCCAAATAGCATTCACATTTGATTGGATCAACGAAAGCGCATTCGGCATTGAAGGGTGTCTCGGTCCCAGTGTTATTTTCAGTCTCTTGGTTTTCACCTTCTCCAGGATTCTTAATGTTCCCTTCAATCATACCTTCTTCAACCACCTCCTCCTCTACATCTGCCAAAGGCTCAATTACTATCGCGTCAGTGAAATCATTTGGGCGATTTTTCGTTCCAGCATCAATGCCCTCATCGTCATCTTGAAGCTCTGCCGTTTTGGCATTTTCAAATTCGGATGTGTCCACACTCACGCTTTTGCTTGTCATCCCAAGCTGTTTTTCTAACCAGGTTCCAAACGCATCGTCAGTTTTTGTGAAAAATCTTTGAATAACTATGTGACCCGTTATTTTCTCAAGGTCTTCAAGTTTCCTCACATAATTAAGGGGTGGGTATACAGTCATTTGGGAGCAGCCTGCAAAAGGGTTTCCTATTTCCTTAGAGTCTGGAAAAGGAAATTCAGGGGGAATAGGGGATGTTGAGGCATCAGCCCGGTTCGCTAACGACTCATCGGGAGAAGTAGTCAAGTTGGTGAGTTGTTCTTTCAAAATTTGTTCTTCAACTTCTTCTTCCAGTTCCGAGTCGACTTCCGGCTTCTTTTTATTCTCTGGGAAAAAGTCGGGCTCAGTCTGTGTCTGGCGGTGACAAGTCGCAGTGTAGATTGGTTGTTGGTGATGTGAGTGATGATGGTGATGTTGGTTTTGGCCCTGGTCCTCGATCGTTGTCACTTCCTGTGTGTATACATGCTTGATTTTGGCATTAACCTTGAATGGAGGGTTGTACCGCTCTCGAACAAACCTAAAAGCAGCAGGAAGTGTATAAGTTCTCAGTTTGATTCTTATTACATTTATAAAAGGCGAGTGCGTGCAAAGTTTAATTAATCGAACACACCACGCGAATTATTCAATAAAACAAGAACACTATGGATAATTGGATTGTCGTTTTTATTAAAGTCATTTTGCATGCTATATGATTTGGCATTAGTCCCTTGTGTATACTTAACTAAAATCTGTGTGTTATGCAGAGTAACGGTAGGCACTGTAGACAGCACATACCTTTTACTAGAGTGATGACCTGGAAGCGACTTCCCCATGGTGCCTCTCTGGTTAATGTCTGGCAATAAAGGGAACTGTGTCCGTTTGCTGTCCAGATTTGATAGGCTGCTCGATCTAGATCGGAAGGAAAAATCAGGTTAGATCTGGTTCGGTAGGCAGTGAGTCGTCCGTCGTCGGTTATTGGTACTGGAGACAAAAGAGTCCCAACGGGACTCCCAGTAGCAATTTATGGAATTTCATTACAGAACGGGCGAAGCAATTAATTAAGGATATGCCATGTTCAATATCCACGACATCGCTCATACGTTATACTAACAAATATAAGTCCCAAGTATAAATTATAATTTGTTAAAGTGTATTCTTATAAGTGCAGATAATTTTTCCTGGGGGAATTTCTTATTTGAAGTGTAGTAGAAAAATGTCATATACAAGAACTGATATTTGTAAAGGATTTTTTGGGTTTGTTGAATGCTATAAAACTTTGCAGGCTGCATAGTAGAGAGTAGAGAAGTTAAGAAGTTTTCTTACAATTCAGAATTGCATTCTTTATCAATAATACCCACTTATTTATGCGTACGAAATTCTGACGACACTACAAATCTTGGTCCTTATACTCCTTATATGTATTCATTATGATTATATCTACAATTCCACCCACAAACTCATCAGGTCCTGAAGTCCTACACATGCACCACATTTAAGTACTCAAACATTTTATAACTCATTTTACTAACGATCCGTGGACAAAGTTTACGCTCAAATGGGATTATATATGTCTCCTTAAACATATTAATACTTCACATCGTAAGATGAATGAATTTATTATAAGAAGACAAATAAGAAGCTACAAAGAAATCCAGCTTTGTTTCTACTTTCCCCTATCTTTTTTCAGACAATAACCGTTTTTCTTAATATTGTCTGTATGTCAATCTCACAATATAACTAAAAATCAGACACTTACAATCGCGTGCACCCAGGTAGATCCCGAAAGGATTTCAATATTGAGGGTGCCCCAAGTTGTTCTTGCTGTCTGAGGGAGATACCAGAACGTGGGTTAACGGTGTAAAAAAGTGGTGATGTATTTCCAAAGAATAAGCAGCAGTTGTCGTCGATACTCTGCCCTGTCGCTGACTGGAACCGTTCTGGATTCATGTCTCATTTTCTTCTCATTCGTATGCACACCTTTTACAACTCAAACAACACAAACTGTCAAGTACTACAAATGCATGACTATGACCAATATACAACGCAGCTCTTTTTCCTCCCTGGAGTTGAAAAAGACCGACCCATTTTCACTTACTTACAAGGGAAAAAATACCTAGATAAGACCTACATCATACGTTTGCGTTATGCTCTAGCTAGACGGAAACAGTTGGAAAAAACACATTCCGAATTGCTTTCTCTCATTTAGTATTTTTTCATCTTTTCCCATGTATGCAAACTAACATTCATACATGTAGTGGAAAGAATCAATATTTAATGTTCCGTCCCACTGTGTGCATATCTTTGTGTTCCCTTGTGTTTTTATAATTTTCCCTTATCAACTGTTCCTACAGCTTTTCAAGGCTTAATTTCTTGATGTCCACAAGGATAAGTAGTAATAGTAGTAAAGCACTTTGGGATAGAGCTCAAAAAGAGTCCAAAAGTTTGATAAGGGCCATTAGTCGTAAAAACACGGTGTAGTATTCTTTATTGAGATGGCTGTGTAGTTGTAGTAGTCGTATATATGCAATGTAAACATTGGATAAAATTCGTTTCTTTTTCATGCTCCTTGGAACATTTCATTTGAAACTCTTGAAGGAAGGACAGTATGTTTAATGTTTTCTTACATCACAACTACCGCAATATAAATACATGTACGGATATGTAGGATGACCTATAATTGTACATTGATTAATGATAGTCTATGTAAGGTATCATCATGCTGACAATAAAAAACAAGTTTTCTTGTGTTTGTCACTAGTTGGGAGAAAGCCTCTTGACACGTAACTGCCACCACCAATCTCCACTCTGCTGAATCCTCAAGTCAACCTATTTAAGTTTTTCTAGGAATGCTGCCCACATACACCCGCTCATTTGTCACTCCACTTGTGTTTTTGTTGATTTATGAAATATAGGGTGTCCTGATGAAAGAATGACGCTGTGTTAAAGTTCCACTCAAATAATTACATTCGCATGTAATGGTAGTAATTTCATATCCGGCTAGGTCCTGACTTGGTAGTCTTTTTTGTACATTATGTTATGTGTGTATTCCGTATGGGATATAAATGTAAACTGTAATTTATGAAGACGACATTATTTGTCCACTTTTACAACATGAGATATGGACTTTCCTTGTGTTTTTAAGAAATTAGAGCTGAATTGGTACATAATAGAGAGTGGTTAAGAAAGAGCCAGGGTTTCTTTGCCCAGATCGATTATCCATTTTTGTGTATTGGTCATCATCATCATAACATTAAATTGTAGGATTCCTATGCACGAGCACATATGCAGAAGAATGTATCGACCAAATGACGCTCTTACTATAGAGGTATACAATAGCATGTAATGTAACTGCACAAATACTTTTTACGCGGGTGACGACTCAATATTAATACTCAAGTTGGAGCGGAGAAGAGGAAAATAAGTAAACCAAGCTTGTTGAATCACAATCACGAAAACCACTTCACATATTGGTCACTTTAAGCTTTTTCATGTATTGCTTTTGCATATACTTTGAAACTATTGGACTGGAACTGGACAGATTTTTCCAGGATGTGTAGCGTTTTTTGTAGTCCTCCTTTCCAATACAATAGGGCACATTCTGATCTCAGCATTTTCTAGATTATGTGCATGTGATACGGTGGGAAAGTTATTAAGGGAAAATATACTTTTGTGCTCTGCACACAATGCTCTGGATGCATCTATTGCACTGACAAAGCGTTTTGTTTTCTCAAGACAAGGCTGGAACTTTGATGTTTTGAGTTAGAGGCGACATCGATACCGAAATGTGAAGGTGCATACAGAGATTTTTTTTAGGTAAATCTCTCACCATTAGTCTAAATGCACTGGGAGAGTTTGATGGGGGCTGAAAGGGTTTTATGGGAATACCTGGAAGCGTGGAATGCAACGCTGCCTACGCAAATGTGAACTACGAGAGCAGTGAAAGAGGTCAACAAAAGCGGAATACGGATTTTTTTAGCTTGAGAAAGCAGAACGGGGTAAGTTGCCTGGAAAGGAAAATAGGAAGAAAAGTCAGTATTGTTGTGTAGCACAGTATGCGTAAATGCTAAATTATATGGTATGCAGGTGGAACTGACTGGGGCTGACAATATTAAAAAAGGGGATGTCCCAAACAAACTGGGCTATACAGGAGGAATGTCACATGCCTAATCTAATTTTCTATCAACGATTTAAAGTAAGCTCATATATGTGTAAAAGCGTGTGTAAACTTAAACCAGTGCGTGTACCGGTTTTAGAGAGAAATATGAACGGTTTTGGGAAATTGATGGAAATATACATTACTATCGGCTTCGTACGTAGTATACATGTATATGTGTATTATGAATATACGTCAAATAAGGAAGAAATGAATATTATACCACTTTCAGAGTGTGCAGGTATATTCTTTTGTACAAATTTTAGAAATGGATGCCATAGTTCGAGTTTGATTCCTGTATCGGTGCACATAAATGCACCATTGTACTTTTTGCTCCTAGACTCCAGACTTGACATCGCATGTGAAAGAAAAATGCATTTTTATGTACGTCAAATATATGCAACTAGCGATGTGACATAAATTTATAGACCATTTGTCATGGAAGGTAGGGTGTTTCGGATTTCCTTTGACTCCCAGCTAGTAATCTCGTCTTCGACACCACCCTCTCCCTTCCAACCAAATAGACAAGAAAGCCAGAGCTTTAACCCAATGAAAAGCGTGACCTCTGCCCTCTGCCTGCACTGTGGCGATTTTCGTTTTCTTTTACTGTCAGTGTTGTCTACTCTACATATCTTCATGGTAATTATCAATAGCAATCAAGAAACCTTGAGAGAAAAAACCAATGAAAAAAATATATAACTTATCAAAATGAGATTTTTCAATAAAAGCCAACTAATTGAAATTGAACTAAAGTCAACACCTCAACACGCCGCCTCTGCCAAGGTTTTAAACTTATCCAGCCTGGGTTCATTTCATTTGGTCCAGCTTCTTCACACCCTTTCCTTTAATTTCTGTCACTGGCACGGACTGGTACACGTTAGTTGGATACATACAATTTAAAACCGTCACTGTCAACCTTTTTCATACATCATACATGCTAAACCATGCTTTGTATTATTTCTACATGCAGAATAAAAATGATGACTAGTTGTTCCCGATGCAATTTCTCCATCGCCATACTTCTTGCGCTTTGTGCTGCAATCTTTCCAGAGTTGATCTCATTGCCATTAAGCGTTGTCACTTCAATCGGCTATATTGCGTTGTACGGATTAGTTGGCCTTACACTCTCGGTTTTCAATTTGTTTCTAAAGTTGATTGAACTGGTCATATCCATTTGCCTTTATGGGTTGGCATTCTGTTTTGTCCTAACCGCAATTTCCGGAGTGATCTCGTTGATCTCTGCTATATTTCGCGTGCCCATCCACGTCAACGGAACGTATCGAGCTTCGTGGAATTTTGGGAGGACTAATGGAACAAGGCAATTCCAACAAGTTGTTGAGTATCAGAGTAATTGATGGGTGAACCTACTGAATATGAAGATTGAATTGAAACTTGAGACAGATTGTATACCTGTTCATATATTATATGAGCGTATTTGTAAATAACTCAAATTACTTTTAAAATCTGTTTAAAATGCACTACTGTTCATCTGAAGAGTATTAAAAATTAAAATGCTGGACGGCATACGAATCTGATTTGTGTTTAATGTTAGCTGCTGGTACGACAACATTTCATCGACGACTGTCTTATAATCGAATCATCCTAATCAATAAAATTATTAATTGGCAACCAGCAAATAATTCAAGGCATTTGATAGCATCAGTCCTCCTATTATGAAAATGTTCTGACTGACTACTGACTAGATATCCTGTCAAGTATTAACTTGACGTCTTCTATTGTAATCGCACTTCATTGACTTCGTCTTTTTCCTGTAAACATGAATTTGCATTTTTCTCTCCGAAAATCCCATCGTGTGCAGATATAAGTCACTTTCGCTTATGCATTTTCAAGTTCAAGTGGATTGACCCAGATTTTCTTTGAAACCCAAACATAAACAAATATTTTAATGTATGAATATCGTGCTAAACTTTAAAAACTTTGTCAAGCTCCCATACACCAATTCTCAACCAATCATACTAATTTATTCACACGAAGACATGCAACGACAAAACCTTTTTGCCGACATGCATATGACACACCGACTGGTGCCCTGTCTGCATTCTGCACACCCATGTCCACTTACATTTTCATTTTCAAGGTAAACGACATGCAACATGTTTCATTCTCAGCGATGAGACTTCCATTTATAAGATCAGTGAAAAATATAATTTCATCAGTAGAACATCGTCTCATTTGTTCTGAACGTGTTTTGTCATGCCGCTATTGTCAATGGTTGACTACAATGTTATTTTGTTCTCGTGAAAGCAGTGAAGAAGTTTAATGTCTCCCAGCAGGAACGGTATTGTACGAATGAGAAGATTTATCGCTCACACGTTTCGTTGAAGAGAGGATAGGGACAAAAGAGGAAAATGTTATTTCACATTTTACCTTGATAGCTTTAGATAAAAAAGGATTTCAGCTAACTGCCGAGCTTTCTTGAAAGAGCTTCTTGAGTCTTGACATGCCCGTGTGAACTTCCGCTTTCATTTGCCATTCTTTCTTGGCATTTATCAGTGGCTCAGAATCAGAAAATGAAATGAAAAGCAAAATGCGCTCGTACAACAATTTTATTTTATTACAAACTAAATACCACATACAACATATTGCACACTGGCAGAATACTAGTTACCTTTTATTTGTACCCAACGCATGAGCATGTTGTGAATCATTAAAGGAAGAATGCAATGGTGCATTAAAAACTGTACTCTCGTTTTCATTTAAAATCCTTTCTTCTTCAGTAAGAAGGGAGGATGATACATTCACTGATTGTGATTACTGCAAAATACCTTATATGCTGCTATTGCTTGCACACTACCCCATATTTATATTTAAATTTTGCCTACAATATATCTGTGTGTACAAGTGTAATTAAGGGATATTATTACATTTGTCCTTTGCACTCCTCTCGTTTCTTCAGACTTCAGGTATACCTAAGTCAGCCGTATATTTATTAATCATAACCCATATTTCCTCTAGTTTTTCCTGACTACGCTTTTCCTACTGATGCGATGATACGGTCACAGTAGTTAAAAATGCTCTTGGCGATATATAGATACAATTTATATGCCAGTGGCACGATATATGGATGTATCTTCGTAATTACAAGTCACCCTTTGTCTTTTGTTTCTATTATTACAAGTTTTTATTATTTCTTCTGCCGAGCTTAGCGGAGTCGTTAGTCAGTTAGTGCATTGTTTTATTTCTCAGTTTCACCTTCAGCTCATCATCATTGTAATAAAAATAGGGTTTGATCATTAACCCTCACAAGAAAAGTCATCATCATCGTCAACAAAACTCTCCACATTTTTTATTGTATTTACATATGCGCGTTTTCATTAGAAGAGCCACCCGTGCCGCACCACCACAGAGGGTCGTTAATTTTCTTCACAGTTCATTCGCAAGGGTCAAAAAGATAAGGTGAAGTGGAAGAGTGAAGTCATAGAAAATATTACAGGTGAGATGAGGAGAGTGCAAAGAGGAAGGACTTCATCTGCCTAGAAAACCGTTCATTTAGCAAAATTATACATGGCTACATTGTGATCGTTTTTAGATGACGGCACTTTTACTTAATCGCTGTAATAATCAATGCCCTCATCAGAAGAAAAAAAGAAACGATTTGTTTACATTGATCTTTTCATGTTGATAGGAATAAGTGATTATTTGATTTTTGTGCCAGTGCTCATGTCTTACTTCATTCGAAGGATTGCGTCGATGTCAGTTGTTCAACAGAGTTTGTTACGTATTGATATTGATTAAGAAGAAGATTTTTCCTCTGTCTGTCATCATTCATCATTCTTGATCACGACGCGACTCATAGTCAGTCAGTAGCAACGTTTGGTTGGACATTGACATATCACTGCGAGCAAATTCGAATTTAAGACAACTATAGAATTTTAAGAATTAGAAAAAAACATATTCGGATTTTTGAGAAGAGTACGTATGGGATTTCCGAATCCCCAACGAATTCGGAGTTTTAATGGAAGCAGTGTAGAAATTCCGTTTTGTAAGGAGAGAAGTGATTTTGGCGACGAAACATCAGAAGGTTTTTAAGTGGCGGAGGAGGTGGTAGAAGATGGAGCCGCTTCTTCTAAAACGGACTATGTTCTTTGCTTTATTTTATAACTATTGTGTGCCCGTGTATTTTGTACTGGTTTTGGGCAACATAGATCCCACCCATGGGCAAACCCAACTTCGCCCAGGTACTTACGGTGACCGGTGTAGCATTACGAATCCATGTGAAAAGGATGCTAATTTAGTTTGCATCAACAACTTTTGCCAGTGTTCCGGTTCGGATGAGGTGTTTGATTATGTTCGAGAGCGGTGTGCTGTACAAGAGGGGAAGAAATGCTCCCCTCCTCCATTCCAGTATGGGGAATACAAACCCTGCGTCTCTAACGCTGTTTGTTCTACAGATAAGAAAGTGTGCAATTGTGACAAACATGCTTTTCCAGATGAAAAGGGTCACTGCTTAAAAAAGCGTTATTTTAACGAGACCTGCACTATGGATAATCATTGTGATGATATGAGATATTTAAATTGTTTTGATGGACGGTGTCAGTGTGAGAAGCCTAATATGTTTGATGATTACTATCAAATGTGTAAGCGAAAAGTTGGAGATTTCTGTTTGAGAAGCAGAGACTGTGTGAGAAATTCGGAGTGTGTCGACTCCAAATGTGTGTGCAAGGCAAAATATGTCGAAAACTCGGATAAGACTTGTGCACTTTCTTATGGGCAACGCTGTGGTTCTTCTAAAGAGGAGTTTCCATGCAGCGACACATATTATGCCTGCATTAATGGCGTTTGCCAGTACGTTCCCTATTTTATACTTTAACATTTAAGCTATGTTTATTCGTGTAGCTTTCCTGAATTGCCTTATTCATGTACTTTACCCAACCATTTAAGATGTTTTCTTAATTTATTTTCAGATGCAAGAATCCCTCTTATGAGCTATACGACAGTAAGTCGAATTCCTGCCTGAGTTTAGTTGGTGGCTTGTGTCACCTTTTCATGAGCAATAATCGACAGCCTCTGCGGCTCAAGAATTGTGTGCCGAATGCAGAATGTGTGAGGAGGGAATCGTCAGCTTTGAGCCAGTGCGAGTGTGAAAAAGGCTTCGTAGAAACGGTGTCTGGAATGTGCCAGCTTCCGTATGGCGCAGCATGTGAAAAGAATACTGGAATGTTTGGAGATGCACTAACGCCCCAGTGCGATGAGACTGTACCTTTAATCTGCCGAAGTGGTCGTTGTGATTGCGAGGTAGATTTTGTAAAACAATAGTATTATTTTGGCTGGGGTAAAAGGGGAAATTGTTCGAGGAATTGATAAAAATTATACATAATAACTTAATTGATTTTAATTTTAGAACGATAATGAAGTGTACGACCCATTGGAGAAAACATGTCGTCGAATGATAGGAACCCATTGTTCCCCTTCAGCGCCATGTGTTCCCAATGCAGAATGTGAAAATGGAAGATGCAAATGCACATCCGGCTTCTTGCCCAACTTCCGTGGAATTTGCGATGAAGACAATCAAATCCTCCCTCAACAACAAATTTTCGACGTGATTTCCCCTCCACCTTACACAATGTACCGGTCTACCCCCATTTTCGAATAGTCACGTAAGGCAAGCATGACAATGATGGCTTCGATTTGTTAAAAAAAAATGCTCAAGTTACCTCAATGTTTTTGTTAAGTTATGTATCATTACAAGAGTGTAAATAATGATATGATGGATATTACAAAATCACACTCAAGAGGAGAGATATCCTCAACATGAAATATGCCAAATAACTTTATAAAAATGTAGTTTTGTAGGGCGAAGTTTGAGAAACTGTAGAAAATGAGCTGCTAAACTTTTTATAATTTACTTAACACTCATCGGAAAGTAATTATTATCTTGTGATTTTTTATTTGTTTTATAATTAATTTATTAATAGTATTGCCTAACTGATTAAATACATAATGTCCTGTTAATCAGAAAAAAGAAAATGCAGCAATGAGACAATTCTGTAGTTCTAGATTACCTTCTTAAAAATAGAATATTTTTGTTACGGAAGAGAAAAAATTAAAATAAGATTTTATTTGCCATGCTTTTAGCATACAAATATGTATAGTAGGAAGCGTTGGATAAATCATTATAATCAAGGAATTTATTACAGATATACAACTTCTCCCTTGTCACTAAAGGAGTTCAGTTTAAAATCATAAATTAGCATATATTTTGTAGTTTTTTTACATTATCTATATAAAGCCACATATACCAAGCACGTATGTGCACTTTCTTATTGTTGCTCAATAATATATAGAATTGTCAGTGATGTACATATTTTTGCAAAGAGATAAGTCTTGTGTCGAGGATGAACCTAACTAAGCTTGCTTACTTCCCAACGTAAAATATATACATCCCATAAATATATGACGTGCATATGAATGCTAAATGCATCATGTATTTCCTGTGTTTCACGAACGATGAGACTTCTCAACATTTGGATTTGCAAAGGAATCCTTTTACTTTCTATGGTGTAGCGTTAAAATTACAAACGTTAGAAAAATTACTATATTGTGGTTGTTCTTTGGTGTGATTAATGATTGCCACGATATGAACTTTGCCTGCTGAGCACTCATAAAATGCTGCTCTTGCAACTCCTGTGAATTTTTTTCTGATGGGTGCGCACAGTGAGCTGTAATCATTGTCTCATCATCACACAATATGATGGATAGGTAGTCAGCTAATAAATTTTAAAGCTTTTTGTCTTGTCTTGAAAAGAGGAAAATTGCTTAACCAGACCAGAGTCCATTTCAAGTCTGCAAGAAATGTGTATGGCAGAGACCGATAAAGAGATGAGGGTGAATATTTCACTCCGATATTTTTCCGCGTAATAATGATACGTCGATTTGGACTGAATTGTAAAGTGGTGGAGTTTCGTTATAATGATATTATTATGGTAGGTATACCTATATGTAAGCAATAGTTATGTATAAGATGGTTAGCTATATCTTACTCAAGTAGTATAATAAAAAATTGTACTTTGTGACATGAGAAATGTTGATAATGTTATTATGTACTTTTGCACTTTTTTGAGAAATGTGAATAAAACACGGGAATATACTTTACAAGATCAAATAACTTGTTATGTTCACATTGTCACTTTTTTCCACAATTTCCATACCTCATACCATACCAAAGGAACAGCACGTAATTGATCATGTACCTAAACAAACTACAAACAAGTGCGAGGAATTTTCCATAAACCGGAAATGTACAGTGTATATATGTATTAAAAATTACCTGTGTATTCTTTGCGGTAAATGGCGGACACTGACCTTTGTAATGTGATGTGGTGTCTACCAGCAGGAGGATAAAACAAGTTTTTTAGAGAATTCCATGAGAAAATTGGGTATAACTTGGATGATCCGATGTGTGAACGTGATGTGCAGACTGTGAATGACTCAAGTCGGGTTTTTACTTGTTTCTTAATAAAATTTCCCATTTTCACTCCTCGTTTACACCACAGAGAACATCAGATTATTAGCATTTTGTCACCGTCTCGGGGCACTAAGGAGTTTACCCCATCCAAAGAAGAAATCTGCAAAAGTTGTCATAATTTGATAAAGTAAGGAACATGATTAGAAAAAAAATCTCAGTGTCCATTTCCTTATTAGTGTTTACTGCAATAGTCAGTTACACATCTGGTGCTAGTCTACAGTATGGCGACAACTGTGTATTACCAGAACATTCCCCAGATAACTCTACAGTTGACACAATGTGCAACAACAGGGAAAGCTTAACATGTCAAAATGGGACATGTCTTTGTAACGACATGTCTCGTATGACGTACGACCCAGCTGTCGGAATTTGCGTTGGATTGGCTGGACACGATTGTGTTTATCATTCAAATGAAGCCCATCTTCCAAATTACAGAAGAACTCATTGTGTTCCTTATGCATCTTGTGAGAATCGTAAATGTGAATGTTGGGGAGCTTTCTTTGCTGACGAAACAGGTCGTTGCGTAAGGCGTAGGAGTTTTATGCAACAGTGTCGAATGGATCATCAGTGTGACGGAAGAAAAGGTTTCATTTGTAAAGACGGACTGTGTCAATGTGATCCTCTAGCTGCTTCCTATAATCCAGAGTTGGAGCGATGCGTCGGACTGCCAGATAAACCATGCGTAAACATGTACCGGGAATGTGTTGACAATTACAAATGCAAACTTGGCATTTGCGCTTGCAGATTCAAAGAAGTAGAAGGTACCGACGGTCGGCTCAAATGTGACCCTGTGACGCACAAATATGGAAAAAATTGTGCCAAGCTGAGAGGGACTTGTGGTCAGGATTTGACATGCATCAATGGGAAATGTCGGTGTCCTAATCCAGATTATCAAATTTACGATTATGAACTACGGGTTTGCGTCAGTTTGATAGGAGGACCATGCACAGTTCTCACTCCGCCAAGCACCACTTTGGGAATTTTGGAGGAAGATGGTAGGTCAAACAAGAGGAAAAATAAGAAACAAAATAAAAACAAGAAGAGGTTTAATGCTTCTCGTAATTCCACTGCGTTTGGAGTTGACCAAAAAATCCTGCCATGTATTCCATACGCGCGTTGTTTGCCATATGGACCACCAACGGAAGTCGCCCCAGCTACTCCGGAGATGGGACGCTGCGAATGTGATAAGGGATTCATTGAAACGAAAAAAGGCAAATGTAATTTACCATTTGGTGCACACTGTGAAACATCGTCCAAGAATAAAAGAGACATTTGCGACGATTCTGTTCCTCTTTACTGCGTTAATAATGTGTGCTCTTGCAAGAATGAAAATGACCTTTACGAGGAAGACTCTAAAAGATGTAAGAAAACAATTGGAGGGTTGTGTTGGAAGGACGGTTCCTGTGTGCAAAACGCTAGGTGCATCAGATACGCACCCAAACTTCCTGGAAGGTGCATGTGTCCTCCAAACGCAACCCCAGATCCAAACTCTTCATCTTGTTTAGTATACGAGAATGATGTAGACGCTTCATTGGGATTTGATGAAGAGGATAGAGGATGACATTGGCTTTCGTCGCATGTAGTTTTTTTTATATTAAAATTGAAAGTTCTCATTTGCACATAATGAATAGCAAATTTCACAATTTTTTTATTACCATTCCGATGCAGACATTGATTTTGATCAATCAGTGAACAATAATTACTTTTAGAGCAATTTAACATCGCTTTGCCTTTCTTGTACAGTTTATAATTAAGCAAGAGGAAAAGCCGCAACCAGCGGTGAACCTCAATGCATATATATGTAAAATTGTAAACATAATTGTACCTCTATCTTGATATTCTTGATTGAAACAAAGGTCAAATGAGTATATCATATATGAACAAGAAAAATGAGCTAATAATTAATTCGCAACCACTGTTTATATCCGTAAAATAACAATTACTTGTGCATAACAATACCATAAACAACAAAACATGTGTGTGCAGTGAGAACCAAGATATGGTGTACAAACTACAAATCCACCTTTACTCTCAAGATGTACAAGAAAAATAAAGAATTTTCATGGACTTTATTTTAAATGCAGAGTTTAAGTGCATACTTTCACTTTTTTCCTTCGTTTTTCATAATATCACTTCCGGTCTTTCGGATCGTATCGAGCATAAAAAGCATCTTATCATAAAATGAGTATCTTAATGAATTATATTTTGCCACGCCATATATCTACCCTTGTGTATCTAAAATATAATAAAATTGTCATATTAAATTTATTATAACACCGCAGTCGCAGTCTAGTGACTTAACTCTTCTTTAGAAATAATATGTATATCATACAATAATTACATCTGTATTCGCAATACATCTTTATGAATATTTATTCATATATCAAGTCCATTCACATGACGAGACGCAGTTTTGCGAAAGAAATATATGCAAACTCTCATGGCGTAATTACGATTCGATTTCCTTTTTCTGATCAACAAATCTTTACCCATAGTTGTTAGCAAATGTCAAGTACTCAAGTGCACGGCAAACTCAAGTGTGAGTAAGCCCAAAAGGCTTTGTAATATCTTGGATTTTGATCATTCTTTCGAAAAGCAAGGTGAAATGTCAGATTAATATAAAAATACCATAACACATTACGAGAGCCGTTTCTATATAAAATTCGAATTCTCTAAATGCTAGCAAGTCATTTAAAACAGGAGAGAAATTTTAATTTATGAAATACTAATTTTTACGTCTTATGAAAGTAATTGTTCTTGAAATTCATGAAGCCTGTTCAATCATATCGATTTTCTTGTTCTGATGATGAAGGAAGATTAAACCTTCGAAAGCTTGACATTTATATTCAAGTTGTTATCATCCACTGTAACCGAGTTTAATTCTTCAAATAGGAAAGCTTGCTAATTGTAGGCCCCCAAATGAAAGTACTTCATAGCTAATGCTTCGTGTGCATGCTTCTCTTTTTATCCATATTTCCATATAGTAATCCCTTGCAATAAGTTTGCATTTTGCATTTTAACGTCAAAAACATTTTTTGTCTGACCCCATAGTACAATAAAACAATTAGATCTCTTGAATAATGTTACAGGAATGCTTAACGAAAAAAAGATTTGGTAAAAAATTGACCATCTTCAAAAAATTGCGATAATAAAATAATAAATGCCAGAAGTCATCAAGTCAGCAGTACTTAGCAGTGCAGTAGATAGCTTATGAACCTGGCATTGTATGAGATTTTAAATAAATAAAATAAATGCAAAAATATAAAACTCATATCGTATTGCTCGGAAGTGTGTCTCTGCTTCTTTTCACAAAATGAAAATGGCTAGACTATATTGTGATTTTGCAACCAACCAGCCGAGCAAAGCCTATAGTCAGAAAGTCAAGGTAAATTACGGTCATTTCTCTTTAGAGATTTTTTCTCTGCTCTGGAGGACTTTCCATTTTCCATTGTCTGCGACTGCGTTTTCTCCACTTCTCAGCTGAGCTGATTGCCACACACGTATAATATACTGCTTGTTACGTACTTTCTACTTGAATGTATGTATAATATTATCCGTGTATTTGGATTGAGGTGGGAGAACAAAATCGAGTGTGTGTTCTCCAACTTTTTACTTGATATTCTTGGTATCGCTAAAAACGAGTGAAATTCGCTTAATATGTGGAGTGGAGCACTGGAAGTGGAAACTGGAGTTGAAGACTATATACCAGGGGCAAGATATATGGTTGTTTATTAGTGGTATATGTATCACCACTCCATACTCCAGTTCTAGGTTCAATGGTATACTTTTCTGCTGGAGAAAAAGAGGTTAAATTTAGAAACGAAAAGTTGGAGGGTTGGAGGTTGGTTGGATACAGCAAAGCAGTCAGAGTCTTATGTACTTTCTCATTCCACATATCGTTCCACAGCACTTGTAGCACTTGATGGGCTTCAGCGATACCATAAATCTTAATAAATTATAAGTAGAGCTTTAATTAAATGTGTAGGGGTTTTGTTTTTTAAGTTGTGTTTTCAAAGTATATTATATTATATATAAGAAACGCTGGTGTAAAGGGGATTAAGATTATGATGAATTTGTGAGAGGAGTCAATTTTGCAAGTTGTTTTATTTTAGAGTTTGACGTAATTTAACAAAGATTTTAATGTAGGAATTTAGAATGGGGTTTTGCATGATGGTACGGAAGTGCACGATTTAGGCTTTAGGTTGCAGAACGCAAATGTAAATAATTTCAAATTGGTGCTGTAGCGGTGTAACTGGTTAAAGAAACAAAATGGCTGTAACTACCATTTGTACAAGTTCAACTACTCCAGTTAGTAGTTATTTTTCAAGTAATAGGCCACATCGAAAGTTAGGCTCACCTCCTGTGTTAATCGCATTGTTCCTATTTCTATGTGTTTTCCCGAGTTCTGTGCAGCCTTCGAGAGGCGATCGAGATTATACTTTCCATAATTGTTTGGTTAAATGTAAGCAGCATTCGTGCGTAGGAAAAGGTACGGGAGATTTTTTTTTAAAAAACTTGTGTAAAGAAGCTTAATTTTGGTGATTGATGTTATTAATCGAGTTATATGAATCTTATGAAATTGTAGATTACATTGGACAACCAACGTATTTGAAATACCTGTTGTGGGATTGTGACTCAGAGTGCAAGTACCACTGTATGTGGCAGACAGTACAAACGTTTCAGCAGCATAATATTCCTATTCCACAATTTTTTGGAAAGGTAAGATCTTAATTGATGTACATTACATTTGTAAATTACAAATCTCAGTATAAAAGCAGGTAATTGTATTAAATTAAAGGGTATTTTGAAATTGTGGGTTTTTAAATTAATTCAAATCTTTTGTTGAATTTCCAAATATTTAGTGGCCATTTATTCGTCTTTGGGGAATTCAGGAACCAGCATCGACCATTTTTTCCCTTTTAAACCTTTTGAGCCATGTAGTGGGAATGTGGCACCTTCGCAGGAATGCTCCGAAGGACGCTCCTTTGATACCCTTGTGGTATCTCTTTGCAGCTGTTTGTATCAATGGTTGGATATGGTCCATCGTGTTCCATACACGAGACTTCCCTGTCACCGAGCTCATGGATTATTTTTCTGCATTTTCTATGAACGCATTCTCGTTTTTCTCCGTTTTCGTTAGGTATAATAATGATATTGATATCGATACTAGGGGGAGTTAATATATCAAGCTCAAATTGCACCACTAGGCCTACGAACTATAAACGAAGTTAATTTTGTAATTATTCACTTTCATTTATTAGACTTTTCCAAAAATGGATGTGCTGGCCGGTGATGACGATGGGTGTTCTCATCTTGTCTTTCTGTGCTTATCATGTGCATTATCTGACATTTGTCCATTTTGACTACGGATATAACATGAAAGCAAACATAGCTATGGGTATGATTATTTGGAGTTTCGTATGTTACATATATTAAATATTGTGATTTATTTTCGACCATGGTTTTGTCTTACAACGCAGGTGTTTTAAATGCGTCTTGCTGGTTGACTTGGAGTGGAGTAAATCGCAGATCCCTCCCCCACGTGTGGAAGTGCGCTCTATTCGTTTTGCTTGCTGTCGCCTCTCTCGTTATGGAAGTTTTCGATTTTCCGCCAATTTTTTGGGTGATTGATGCTCATGCTTTGTGGCATTTGTTCACTGGTCCCCTTACTCTTTTGTGGTACAGGTACGTTGAGGAATTTAATTTATGATTTTTAATTTATTATAGATAAATGGGTAATGAATGACTGATCTTCATTGAATCCTTGTTTCATATTTCATGATCAGCTTCCTTGTTGACGACTGCCGATACCTTCACGATGAGGCGAAGGAGAAACAAAAGCTCATATAGCTAAACATGAATGAATTGTTCACATATTCCCTGGAAGAGGATGGCCAAAATCAATTGAACAACAATCAGCCCCTTCACCTGAGTCACAATCAACATTACATCCCACCAACAAATACTGAAACTACAGATTACCCACAGCAAGACCCTCAACTAAGTCTAATCTGTGTTATTATGAATATATGACAGTTGCAATCAGCCCCTGAAAATTTCGATCGTCATATTAGACGTAACTTGCAAAACAATCGGATAAGTGTATTTACGATATCGGAAAACGACACCCAATGGTGTGCTCCACCCTGCACGTCTTCTCTTATTATTCCCCTTTGTCGATGTTCATTCCTAAGTATTATCATGATTACAAATAATCCATTTTTATGCTTTACAACAAGTTACTGTACAACTAATATTTATTGCTATTACTGTTTTCACTTTTTATATGGGATTTCTGTAGAAGAGGAAGTTAGGCGCCACTGGCTGAACAATTACGGTATAGGTTGGGGAAATGGAAGTGTGATTTTAAGCGTTAAATCAAGTGAATTTTTTAGCAATACGAAAACGAATCTAGTCGTACCTCACGTTTTTAATTATTGTTAAAATTTTAGCCAAATAAATGGTGTTACATATGAATTATTGTTGTGAATGAGCGTGTTTTCAAAGATTATAAACACAATATATTATATAAATCTAATCGATTACAGAATATAAAATTTTATCTCTTAGAGTATGTAAACCAACGAAAAAAAGTGATTGCAAAAATTTAACTATGATCGCAGTAAACGAAATGACACCAGCTGGTTGGTGATGAAAATTAAGCTTGAAATCAAGTATAAAATTACTTCAATATATAAAGATAAAATTAAAATAGTCAAGTAGAATAGGTGATAAAATAAATTAGTTTTTAGATACGAATACCTAAAAGGAAATAACTTCGGTACAACCAATTAATTTCACTACTTAACGCATTCTGAATTAAGATTTGTAAATCCGACGGAAGTGTAATTTTTACACTGGCCGCTCAACAGAGATCATTTATGAGCAAAATATTCCA
>JAHZNA010001971.1:0-18792 GCA_027743935.1 Sinodicranocentrus sp. ZH6
CGGAAGGGCGGAAGGCCGGAAGGATCGGACACACAGACCATTACCAAGAAATAGGCTACGCTTCGCTTCGCTATTTAATAACTAGCATTATCACATAGTGATTAATCGCAGTTCTATTTTTGATGTACATGACTTAAAATGACTGAGCAAGAGCAAGCCATTCATGTTTGTGTAAAAGTACAAGTAAACATATCATTGAACCATTTGCGTAACCGAATTTAAAACGTGAACGTCGCCCATTCATTTTTTGTCATATTTGCCAGCTTAGCTTGGTTGTGTTGGTTTGGCAAACGACCTTGAAAATCGTTTATGCCTTTAAAGCACTTGAACTTTAACATTGTGTTATGTATAGTTTAGACTTTATGATTTATATGTGATACGTGTATTGTCATTCACAAGCATTTTTGAAGCATTGCATAGCATATGCCGATTAAGTCAAGTTAAAAACGAAAGCAAGGTTGTAAAACCTTTCCATCGTCGTACGTAAACTGGACATTCAAGTAAAAGTAAAAGTTCTTATACTAAAACGTACCTGGAGTCGCGGAAATAAAGCTTATAAAATAATTGTATGTATATTTGCTTATACGTGTTCAATTTAAATGGAACGCCACAGTAAGTTATCATCATCCCAACACAATAAACATACGATGCTGACTAGGCTGGATATTTTGCATATGGAGAAATAGTTTTTTTTGGTACATATGATGACTCTCTACATTAAAATTTAGCATGATTCATGATTCCTTGGGCCAAGGGCAATCATGATATGCATTTTCTAACTTTCCTCCCCCTGTAGCCCCTGCTTATGGCCATATACGTTGACGAATTACTATCAAGTTTGACTTTTAAATACCTTGGTCAGTATCATTTCTAGGATATATAAGGTTTGAGTTTTCTTCGGTACTCATGGCTGATAATAAAAAAATGTTTTACTCGAGCTTTCGACAAATACCTTTGTCCTCTTCAGGAGAATTTTTTACAACAGAAAAATATTTTGTAAAGATTGCAAGTATGAATACAGATTATATATATTTAAATTAAATTAATAATTTAAGGAGAAAATTTCCTTCCGTGAGTTGCTTATGGTAATTTTAACAGTGGTACTACGGTTGCTGACCATATGGGGTTAACTTTCATTCCTGTGTTCGCATTCATGTCAGTTTGTTTCGGTGATTTAGGATCCATAGGTGTTCCTTGAACTTTCTGTTAAAAGTCCTGGATTCTCTTTCAATACGACTTGCTGAGTCAAGGTTGATGATATGTCCGGGGTTATTTTCTAAATGATTTTTGATGGCCGAATCTGTTGATAGATGTTCCAAAGCTCTTTTCTCAATAGATCTTGATGTTCATCCTATGTATACAGCAGGACATGAACATTTTATGAATTCCAGGATATATTTTTTGCTCAATTCACTTATCTTCTGGCCCCTGGTGGTAGGTAGTGTATCGGAATCGGAATATATTTATTTCCTTATTTCAACGCTGAGAACGTTTTAGCTGTCTATAGTTGTCTTCAGCCAGTTTATTAGTATATTTGACAAACTGGCTAATTTAAAATTTATTCAGTTTCACGCTTACTTACATAACTTGTAACACGTTAACTTTAACTTGTTAGTCAGTCAAACCTAGACTGGAAATTGAAGTTTCCCAACAAAAAATTGAACTGAACGTAGATTTAAACGACGAGTTTCGTCTCATTTGGCCAACATAAGACATTTTAGTTTAGACATGTTAACTGAAACTTTTGACAGTTTAGTGTTTAAAGAGCAAAAATGGAATGGATGGTCACGTCTCACACATATTTAATTTTTTGTACATCATTAGTATCAATTATTATAAATGGACATTGACATTTTTATAACGGTTTCGGTTTACATATATATGTACGTTAGTTTTGATGTTCAACATAGTCACAATTCTATGTATTGTTGAGTGTCCAGTGCCACCGCAACTGACACAGACTATGCTAAATCCATTGCAGTTGTTGTTGGCAGTCAGCAGTGCTGGCCCAATAAGTGAATAGCAAAAACGCGTACATATGACAGCTTAAATTATAAAAGCTAATTTTTATCACAAATCACAACGTTTTACACTTGAATTAATGTGGATAGTCAAGTGATTACATGAGCAATTGTGCAATGCACTATAAATGAACGGCTGGATGTGGTTTAGTTTTAGTTATTTATTGACCTAGCCAAGCACCATTGACGCCGCTTCATTGTACACTCGAAAAATCACACAGATAACAAACATAGTTGTCAGTCTATTGCGAACTACTTCATTACTTGGTCTCGATCAGTCATGTATTGTTTTCTAGGCAATAAAACGAAAACTGACTGCTAGTGCAGAGTGCAGACATATATATTGAGAACTTTGCTTGGACAGTTTTCGAAGTTCGTTTTTCGATTTTACTTTATACTTGAAGGAATTGCTGTTTGCTTCGTAAGTTATTAACTGACAGCGAGAAGGGACTCTGTTCATTCATCATTCTTTGTTGTATTTGCAAGCCAACTACCAATACGAATTGAGAGTCTCGCCAGTTTAGTTAATTTTTGCCGTAGTTAATAGATTCAATAGACTTGCAGGGTTCATGTAAAGTGGAGGAAAATTCCCGTCATTGTTTCAAGCTCTTCGATACTATTTAAAAGACAATCCACGAGTAATTTAAAGCCACTTTTAGCCGTGTAGTGAATAGTACACTATAGTGGAGTGAAGTAACAATTAAGATAAAATCAGTTTTAACAGCTGAAGTTTCAAGTGTCAACGTTTTTTTCACCAAAAAACTAGTGTAAATCATTAATCGCTAATCATGGATTCTGATTCTGGTATTCGTTCAGACCACTATATGTCGTCCCCCACGACTAATCCGGGGAAAATGTAAGTTCTATTTTAAATGCTAAATGGTCATTGAAAGGGCCATGTATTTTGGCGTTGTATTTGCATTATTAGTTAGCAAGTATTAAAATTCGTTCAAGAGAGTCAAAATTTTGTAATTTTAAGCTTTGGCATTATTAATTTCAGCCACATAGTTTTGTTATATCCAAAGTTAGACTAACGAACATCTTAGCCCTAAGTTTAGTAGATTTCATCTGCAGCGTCAATGTTAGATGAGAGCGAATGCATTTGTCGATTTGTTCAATATCTCAAATGAGACGCTATGAAATTAAGTAGATGTTACTTTTATATATCCAATATTCATAAAATCAGTTCTGACGATGAGTGCTGACCATTAAGAAAGATCAATGGCACCGCTGCAGCATTGACATTTCGCGTATGAAGTATGCGGATAATGAAAGCCCTGTCTTAATGTGTTTGGCATAAAATTGGTACAACCACAGAGTCAAGCAGTCAAGTCAAAAGTCATTCTGGAATTGGGATAAAAATATATTACGCTTGACGCTATTAAGGTTTTCTGTTCTATACGCTACGCGAGACTTCTGGTGAAATAATTTATCTGTAATTGGGTCTGATCCTCATGCGCTGGAAATGAGGACAAGCTATTAAATAAATACACTGACTAATTAATGAATGATATATACTATGCATAACATACTTACAATTAATTGAACACATTACGCAATATTTCATTGACATACACTAAAACTGAAGGAGTTAAAGTGGGGATGGAGCTAACTATGAATGGTCAAGGTGTTGTGGTAATTTTGTCATTTATGACGACAGTTTATGGTTTAAAAAATTCACCTTCAACCATTGTTAGTGCCATGTTATAGTGAATTTGTTGCGCTTGATGTATGATGCATATGACGTATACAGCGAAACAAGACTTATTAAAAATATATAGATCAATAATTAATTTCATATTATGTGATGCATTGTCGTTTATATTAAATTGTAAGCTGGTAGTGGTAGCTGGTTTATATTTATCTTGTTTTCAAAAGAATGATTGGATGGAGGAGGGCAATAGTCTTATCTTTTGTAAGAGCACTTACGTGGGTGCTCTGGCTTTGAATTAAAGTTCTTTGTCGCACCAATGAGTTGTAAGAAGCACATCTGCGACAGGAGGAATTAAAGTTTTTATGTAAACAGCTTATCGCATAACTGACGTGACAACTGTCAACATGCAGATTACTGATAATGATAATGGGATGGTTGAAATGCTACATTACGATTGGTTCATTTCGTAGGCATGAAAACTTGAAAGAAAATTGTTGCGCAACAAAATATCGTAAATTCCTCTCATGCGTGTAATTAATTATGGTTGTCATGTCACGTAGACTTGTTTGTACGTCATGTCAGGATTAAAAATGGATAATCCGATGGGACGAGAAAATTACTGTAGCAATAGCAATCGGTTGTATTGGTTGGTCCAGTCTACGACACTGTATGAATTCCGATGGGGTTTAAAGTTTAAACTTTAGTTCACAATTGTTCGACTTGCTTTCTTGCTTCTGTCTAACATTCGCTGACGCTATCACAAGCAGTGAATGACTCACAGTAAAGAAACAATGTGCGCAGAACGAATTACCTAGTACTAGTAGGACGTTAAGTTAATCTCTTAGAACTAGAGGAAGTCAGCCGTGCTACTTGTAGCGTCATAGTAAAGAACAGCATTAAGTATGAATCTTTTGCTAGATACGTATTCAATTTAAACCGATAAATAAGTGAACTGTCAATAAAATGAGATAATATAAGACGCATGTCACATATCGCATGTTTTATGGTACTTTTCCAATTAATTTACAAGTTAGAGAGGCAAGATCACTTGAATCTAATTAATACGCGTTATATATACGGCAAGGTCAACGTTGTGGGTAGTTTTTATATTTGTTTGTGCATCATATTATATCCATACGCCTATGAATGGATGGCTTGTTGCCAAAATTAAAACATGCATCAGATTGGACCTTGGACCCTGAAGCGAATCAGACTATGACTATTATTTTAAATTTGAGCACATTAAGTGTATACATTCCAGGTAAATAATTAATGGCAATTAGCCTACTAAATGGCTCATCTTTTTCCTCAAATCACAATCAATTGAGTATCATATTTGGGTAATGGATCTAGGGTTTTTAGGGTGCTGGATAAAGAGTTACGTAAATGGCGAGAAACATATGACAAAAACTCTGAAGCTAAAATATGTAGGAAAAAACTTACTTGAAGTTGCTTGAATAGCTCATTCATTATAATCAGTGCTACCAAAGAAACTTTTAATTATGTATTATTGATAAAATGTGGGGTAGAAAAACCAACAAACGATGAACGATGAAGCGTGTATGATGTTTACCCTCTAAATTCACGGAAGCTTATCTTTGAGTTTCACTTTCAGACTACTGATTATAAATGTTGATGAAAAAATTACACATAAACGAATGACTTCTGTATGACAAATTATACGACGCCTTGCAACGTTGTGACCTGTTAAGTAGAACTGACAAGTGACCGTAAGTTATATGGAACTTGGTACAGACGAACGATCAAGTTGACAGTTTGACACCAACAGCCAACAGCAAGTGTTATGTTTTAAGTTTTATGAAAAAGGTTTGATTGGAATACATTTTCGACGATGGATTGTGTCTCCAAATCCAATTACGTAAATTCTAAAGTTCTTTTAGCATGTATATGCCTGCTGTACTAGCTGTACATTGTTATACTGGCATATACTTTCAACTTTAGCGATAATTTTCCATGACTCATAGTAAAAGTAAAACAAACCACGAACAATAAAATCTTGCTATCACGCTATCAGCGTAAATTTTGAACCAAGCAAATCGTAAAAATGTTGGCGAAAAATAGCTTGTTTTACTGTTTGTTTAGGAATTTTCCCTGTCCTAAAAACGAATTTGTTTCATCCTTGCAAAGGCCTTCTACTTTGTTTTGTTATTTAAAAAATTAATGGTGAGTATAAATCCATCGACACATAATGCTCAAACTTTGTTGACGATGATTTTAACTGTGTTGTCGATTTGAACAACTACAATGCTGATAAGGACTACGTTTAATGTCTGTCTTAAAAATTGGCCACGGAGTGTTTTAGTTATGCTCAATGGTTTTCAATTTCAAGCTGGATGTTATTCTGCATCTGAATTTTAGACACTTATTTAAAGGTATTATAAAACCCTTTTCATGAAATACTATTGCTACAACCACGAATGAATAAAACACATAACACATAGATATGGATACGCTGAATATGGAAATAAATTATATTATTTAAGGGTTACTTATACATGATTCATGATTGACGAAGTTTAACGGAAGTTTAAAGTGTTTGGAGAAACATTATATGAAGCATGAAATGTGGGCTGGTTGATATCGTTTTTTCAACTCTATTTCGATTATGCATGAAAGAACATTGAGTAAAAAATTGTATATTATTTGACAAGCAACTCTCTCATTAAATTACTGACAACGAGCAAACATACAAGCGTTGAACTGAACGTGGGATTTTCTTAGTTCGAATTAGGGTTGTGCTTGCAAGAAATGGAATGGTACATGATTTGGAATGTTAATTCTGGGAGTAATTGCGTCACATTCTTTTCCGTCTGTTTATCCATATGTACATTGTTTATGATTGAATGAATTATGGGTATTACCAGTAAACATAGTTGACATGGTAAATACAAAGCTTTTCAATATTCCTCACAATATATATGAGATTTTTGGATCAGCAAAAGCGTACGTGTTTTTAACTTGATACTCCGGATCCGGAATGTATATGTTTATAGGTAAACATTAATTATGTAGGAGCGTCCCAATGAATGGGTAATTTTGATGTGTATCTTTAGGGGCACGGCAAGTGAGTGGATACGTGGCTGGTTGGCAGGAATGACGACACATTCTTCGATTATTGCACTTTGTAAGGTGATGGTGTTTGTTGTTTCGTAAAGTCTTAAAGGACTCGGCAGGACAACACGACATGTATGCTTGGTAGTTTGGTAGCTCGTAAGATTATGCAATCAAGTGAACTTTCTTGTATCCATGTTAAATGAGAGACAGTGAATGTTATCTAAAAGTCATTTACACATTCACTTTTCTTGCTTCATATCAGAAGTTGAGAATCGGGACCAATTTTTTTTATGATGTTGATACGTTCATGGAAGCATTAGTGCTGCAGGATCCAGCTGTGTCAACTCAACTGAATCCTTTAAATTGCATGGTCACGACCATATAGCTAATCCCATGAATAGTGATAACTCGAACTCTCGTGATCATAAAGCGTTTTCGAAGCTGGGGATTGGAAAGATAAAGGCTTAACGCCGCGCCATACCAAAACATTTTATAGAACAAGCTTCAGTTTTTTGTAATAATGGACGAGAGTGATGGGCGAAAATCTCAGATTAAAGAAATCGTACGAAACGAAGAAAGGATTGTTAAGCGTTTGTGCATTATACCATTATGCTTCTGCTGGACAGGAACAGGGACAAGTAGGCAGTTATAATTATTTGAATGTTTCAGCAATTTGAATTAGCGAAAGCCAAAAATGACAGTTAACAGGAAAGTCTGTGCTAACTGTTTCCGTCAAATCATATGAATATGAATATCAAGGATAATATGCTAAATGCTACGAGAATGTTTATTGAAATATGACATTGCATTGTTGTTGAGTTTAAGTTATAGGCTGACTGTCCTTGTATTGATTTACAAATCACGTTTATCGACTACATAAAGAAGACATAACGGTTTACAAAATATGCTTCACGCTGCACTATCTGTAAGCATAAGCATCGAATAAGTTGTTTTTGACAATGTCCACATTTATGTGGGCAGTAGCGAGCTTGTGCATGTCTGATATTGCTGCCACGAATAGCACCAGCGCAGCGTCATCAACTCTTCGCCATCTGCGTTGTATGAGAGCCCACAAAGATTTGCCCACGAAATCTTGCATAAGAGAACCTGGAACGTGCACTGAGGCTGTCAGTTGAGAATCGTAAATTGTGAAGTATACACGGTCACATCACCTATGCTAGTGCGTCGTGTGTTTGCATAAAAAATTTTTTGGTAAAAGTTGTCTCTCCATTTTAGAAAGGAACTCGAACGGGGTCGATTCAGATATTAAATTTCTTTTTTTTTGATATTTTAAAACATTTGAACGCCAACTTTTTTTGGTGTATTGACTAAGTTTGTGCGTCAGGTGTAGGAATGAAAACGTAAATTCGAAAGATTTAAAATTGACAATCTCGCGATCAGTGGGAGAGGAAGAAGATTTTTCCTATGTATGCATCGCTTGTGCAAAGCTAGTCTCAGGAGATTTTTATTACTTGCACACATATTTTGATATATTGAAGCACATATACTTATATGCTCACCTTCTGTAGGCGTATTGAATGAAAAGCGTCTACCCTTTTTTCATTTTCTCTGCTCCCTTTCGTTTCTAGCATTTATTTCAACGAAATTTACCGAGTCAACGTGTTCAGCTGTTTTCTCCCAGTTGTGGTGGAGTGGAAGGAAGCAAAAAGTGCTACTTAAGAGAATAACCAAGTAGAGAGATGCTCAGAGTTGAAAACAGATCAGCTTTTGCGTAGTTCAAGTTGGCAAGAGTTTGTCTTCTCGTATACCCATTATTACTTGCCGTTTCTCCAGCGTGCATTTCACGCAAAGAATTATTGCTGTTTTTACGTAGCTCGTCAAGGTTTCTATACACGTAGTCCTCCACTTACTTGAACATTTTTTATAGGCCTTTCGCAATTGTTAGAGCACTGCAGAGTTCGCTTCGCAGCATCAGAGTGACTGCAGCCTGCCCACATATCCTGGGGAAAAAGAGAGAAGAGGTTGTGAAGAGAGGAGTTTAGTTCGAGTTGTACGTTTCCAAGTGAGCTTTCTCAGAGCTTGTGGTGGTAGAAAAAGGAGCAATACCCAGGCCTAATTGACATTGTGGCAGCTTTTACTGTACACATAGTCTTGCACACGTCGTTGTGTTAACGAAAGTTGAAAGTAATCGATAAACCGTAGAAGGAAAAAATATGCCTGATTTCAGGACGGCGGGTGCTCCCATGCCCATTCCGAAAAGTGCTGGCAGAGATAGAGACAACAGTATAACCACCACTGCTGCTGGTGGCGAACATTTCACTGAATCTAAAAATCGTGCCGTTTCAGAATCTGATTCGTTTCCGGAGAGTACGTATGTTCATCCTTTCAGTCCTGGAATCAGTAACTGGGGAAACATGAGCATTCCAAAATCACTTAGTTTAAACGTTGATAATCATGCTGATTGGGGCATGGATACTGTTAATCTCGTAGATGAGAGAGACTTGGCTCACAGGTTAGAAACATGTTAACTTTGCATTAGGTTACTGTCGATCTTTCACTCAGCTTTCTTAAGTTCATTTCATGCATGCGTGAATACGCTTCATTTCACAAAAGTTTTGCCATCTTGCTCCGGTTAATTATGCCTTGAGATGCAATACGAAGATGCGGATTCATATGTATATATAAATTCCGAATTCATTCAAGTCATGCATGATATATGAGAATTTCTTGACGCTGCAGCTGTTCTATTTTTCAGATGCAAATGTTGTTTCACATGCATGAATGGCATGATTAGTGTAGAACCCATGAAATGAACATGATATTGATATGTTACGAAACGAGTTTCATCCATGAACTTACTCAACACCGATTTTTTTTGTTTGCTTTTACAGGATATTCGTAAACAGGAGCTTACATTTGGACAAAATTAAGTTTTTTGGATTCGACATGGACTACACTTTGGCTGGTAAGAGCGAATGGCAAACTTTTAATTCTTTTTGGCTGCCAGATTTAAGATTGTGAGACTCGGCATACCACCGCACAAACATGTCATTGAGATAAGGAAACCAGTAATTAGTATTAAGTAGTATTCACACATGCATAAGTCATATTCTGCGTAGCTTTAGACAAGAGTTGCTTACATTACTTTGCAATGCTTGTTGACAGCTCTGCTGACTGCCATCAAGTTTGAACTTTTTCCATATCCATGCTATTGGTAAAATCCATCTACTTTTTGCCTCATGTACACTCCAGTTGACAGATTATAAATAATGTACACAAATGTTTTTATTACTACAAGCGAACTTTTCCCAATGCCAGCTCATGATAGAATCGATTTAGCTCTTTTATATGGAAATAATTTGCGAAAAAACTGCGATGCACATCCTTATAATAGAATAGACACAAGAAATGGTAATGTGGAAGCTCTGCTATTTATTTAGGCCCATTTTATGAGAAATATTCTATGCACTGAGAGCGATGATCAATGGAAAGCACAAATCTTATTGACTTCAAATATATTTTATTTTGATAAAGAAAGTAATGTCCAGTTTTAAAATGAAGTTAGATTGATGCTTCATTCGTGAAAATCGGTTAAAATAAAAATCTCGTTATCATGAATTCATTTGGCATATCAAAGCGTCTGCTAGCAAGTTGCATGCGTTAATGACTCACTGACATGCGCATAGTGTCAATCTGTAAATTGTTGATATAACGAATTTTCTGTCAGAAACAGCATAACAGAAGCCCAGAACTCTGACGGCTCATTTGTTTTTTTGTTTTTAGTGTATAAATCTCCGCAGTACGAGACTCTTGGCTTTAATTTAGTCAAACAACGTCTTGAGCAGATGGGCTACCCCACTGAACTCCTAGAATTCGTTTATGATCCGTCGTTCCCTATTCGGTAAGTTTTGTTCTACTATGAATGTCATGGCTAATAGTATGCTGAATATTGACATTAATTTTGCTTTTGTCTGACAGAGGGTTATGGTTTGACTCTCATTATGGAAACTTATTAAAGGTTGATGCTTATGGAAATGTTTTAGTTTGTTGTCACGGATTCCGTTTCTTAAAGCAGTAAGTAAAATCCAAAATTTGAAACATTAAATGTGAAACAAAATAGCATTATTAGCCAGCAATAACGTATTTTGATTAATTATCTTTTGCCTCATATAGGTCTGAAGTCTATGAGTTGTATCCTAGCAAATTTTTAGCATTGGACGAATCTCGTGTGTACGTGTTAAACACATTGTTCAATCTTCCAGAAACATACCTACTGGCATGCCTTATTGACTTTTTTACCAATAGACAGGATAGTTCTGTGTAAGTGCTTAATAAAATGTGGTGTTTAGTTTGTGTTATTTTCAATTTCAATGTTTACTTAACTTAACGAACTAATTTTGCTAAACTCTAGGGAGCCCACTGGGGTGCGATGTGGAGATTTATTTATGTCTTACAAATCGATTTTTCAAGATGTCCGGAATGCTGTTGACTGGGTTCATGAAAAGGTACTCTATTAGTTACGCATTAATTTTAAATTATTTAGTTAAATAATTTTGTACTTTGAAATGCACTAGCTATTGGTCTATTTTATAGGGAGATTTAAAACGAAAGACTGTTGAAAACTTAAAAGAATACGTCGTTCAGGATGACAGACTACCAATGCTGCTTACTCGAATGCGCGAATCTGGAGCTAAAGTCTTCCTGTTAACTAATTCTGAATACTGGTACTCGGAAAAAATAATGACTTACTTGTTCGACTTTCCTGGGCAAGAAAAGGTTGGCAGAATTAAGTACTTTCTTAATTCTAATTGTTTCTATGGAGTTTTTCTTTTTTGACACTGTTACTGTCGCTCTTGTGTTTAGAACTGGAAGGATTTTTTCGATTGCATTGTGTTGGATGCTCGTAAGCCACTCTTCTTCAAGGAAGGTACCATTTTAAGACAAGTTGATACCAAATCCGGCGCTCTTAAAATTGGTTCCCATACTGGTCCGTTGAAACAAGGTCACGTGTACTCAGGAGGTATATTGACACACACTATTTGAAATTTGCATCCGATAAATTTACGCTCATTTTTGTAAACTTGATTTCTTAACGTGTACTTTCTTGTAGGGTCTTGCGACGTATTTACGGATCTTATTGGTGCCAAGGGAAAGGATGTCTTGTACATTGGGGATCACATTTTTGGCGATATTTTAAAATCAAAAAAGATTCGTGGTTGGAGAACTTTCCTGATTGTTCCTGAGCTGGTTCAAGAACTTCATGTATGGACCGACAAATGTTCACTTTTCTCGAAGCTTCAGAATTTGGATATCATGCTCGGAGAAACATATAAGTTCGTTTTAAACAAATACTGAATGTAATGTTCATCTTAGAAAGTGTGGTCGATAAGAAATTATTTTTTGTGCTTAATTGGTCAGAATCATGACAATCTGTGTACTGTATTTCGCGTTTTGTACGTAATTACGTAGCTAAACCAACATAAACATGTATGATATAGATGCCGCATGAATCAACTGTAGCTCATGAGCAGAGGTTTGTTGCGGATAGTCCTATGTTCTCCAGGTCACGTCAGGCATCAGTAATGGACGGAAAAGAAGTTATGGAATCTCAGAGCAGCCACAGTGGAAAAACTAAGGTACTTGGTTTGGCTCTAATGTATTTATCTACTTCTTGGTTGTTGTTGAAATTGGAAAGTTTACTGACATCTTTTATGTCCTTGCTTAGGTTTTAGAACGAAGTCAAAGCCTTTTGCCTCATGTTCGCCCTGAAACGCCAAGAAAAGTTACTCATCATCATGACGAGGATGACTCTGAAGAAGAAAGTGAAAAGTCTGCATGACTTATAGCTCGCCGGCGTTGAGTGTCTCATGAAATGTGTCTTGATCCTGTGCAAAAGTAGTTTTCAGCTACATGAGTTGCCTTTGTTTGTTTATTTATGTACCATTATGACATTAGTTATAGAAATTATATTGAGTTGTTTGTTTCAGTATATATTTGTAATTTCATTGTATAAAGTTATGGGTATGACTGCTTTCCAATGTTTACTATTCTATGAGATTGTTTCACTGACTGGATTTGTACGTACATGCGTATTTCTTACTTAATATTTTATTCTTTAATCATCTACTTTATACTCTGTAACAAATTCAATGGAGTTAAGTAGCATGGGAAGGATGCAAAGAATACATGAGTTGGGAATGTTTATTATAAACTCAACGTCGATCAATAACTGTAATATAGCGAAATGAATGTTGACCGTAAACAAGCTATAAGCATATACCTATACTGTATGAGTATGGAATATGTACGTTATTCGAGATGAAGAACTACTGTTTTCTAAAGTGTATAAATAAGATTCTGTGAGTCGAGTAAGAATTTCCATTTTTCGAGTGTTGGTCTAATCGTGGTATTAGACTCTCTTACTGACTAGTTTAAAACAATATTACCCGTTATCTGTATGTCATATTGTTTACAAGATTGATTTAGGCGTATGGTATCATGTTACACACCCTGTAAGCATAAAGTATATTGAAACAGTAACAGAGATGACTTATTACTCACATATATCTATGAATTGAATTTTGAGCTTTAAGATCATAACAAAATGAACTCAGCCAAGGTTACGCACTATTTATTGCATTACACCAATCGATAATACTGTACGGTAGTGCCTTTGGTGTGACAGCAAAAAGACGATTAAAATCAATTAAAGAGAATTAAATTAAAGAGTCTGGCTTTACATGACTTCTTTACTCTTGTGTAGTAATGAAAATACAAACGCTCAAATAAACATTTTGAAATGAAACTGTTGGATTTAGTATGCAGTGTTTATTTTTCATGGAGAAAAGCATCACACCCATCATCATCATCATCATCATGTGGAAACAACAAATTTTACTTGTACTTAAAAAAAATGCGAGAAATCTAATTGTAATTTATCCCCGTACTTCTAAAATAATACAAAAACAACACAAAATGCATTTCAGCCTCATTACATCTACATACAACAATAATACAGGAAGGCTCACCTTGAAAAATATTATGTTGCTTATTACTTAATGCTTGTAAAAATTAGCTATGTGCAAAAGTGGAAAGCTTAAAGCAAATAATTATTCGTATTCATTAAGTCTTAAACATTTTAGTTCAATCTACACTTGAGGAATGCCAGCATCTGCATCCCAAACTTCAATTTCCTCGTAAACGGTCATTGTACTTTGCATGCGATCCAATCTGGTTCGTTGCACAAAATCCAGCAGCCATCGATGGGTTTTGCCAGAAACCATTCCGATTTCGATGAATACAACATAAGTAAAGGTATCCAAACAGTCATGATGGTCATGTCTTCTGAAAAAGGATATCCTCCGGATATGAATGTCCGTTCTAAGCTCCAAATACAAGTGGCGCACACCTATGAAAGTAATACAATGTTTGTAAGGTAGTGGAGGTAGTCACACATGACATGAGTCACTGTAAATCATGAAAATTCGAATTAATTTAATTACCTGTCCATTCTTTCCATGACTGTTCGAGAACAACGTTGTTTTTATCCAGAGTTTTAAAGCCTAGGAATAGCCACGTTGACTTTCCGTGATCTTGACTATCTATTTTAATCCATGAATCAGGTGGAATGACTCGTTTGATTTCTTTATACACTCCTAGAAACAATAAAATGCAAAAATTTGAGCTATTGTCTTCAACAATCAGAAAGAGGAAAAAACTCATAAGAATCCAACCTTGTTTAACGGCAGAAATCTCATCGTGAAAACTCGACGGAGACACACAAAGAGTACCTGTTGACAAATGGAGATATGGAAATGATGCTGCAAAAAATGAAACCCCGAATTAAAATTAATTTAATCTGGTGAATTTAGGATACTTATAATAGATTTTCTAGTACTAATCGTATTTAATCGTGTAGTAAGTTTCTGGGTTTACTGTCGCGCATAATTGGTGGCAATCGTTTCGATAAAACGTGTAACTTTCATTGACTAAGTATCTTGGCATTGTGAACTAACTGCATTGCCATTCAATAAAGGCTTACACAGCAGATAATGCAGGCATAATAAACTTCCGTATCAAAATGACTTTTCAATGAATTTACTCGTCATCCATTTATGTTTTCTCAATCAACGAGGATATTTCAGAACAAAGCGCTTCAATGATTTATGATATGATTAATGAATGATTCAGTCTGTCTGTCACGCTTGTTGGATTGGAAGTTGGTGCAAACGCATGATACATGACCAAATCATATGCGTCCTTTTTCTTAACATATTAAAAAGTACCCTTGAAAATTTACACGCTTTTATGTAAAGTAATCACGGAGAGTCTATGTTGTCGCTGAACAAGATTAACTCACTCCTTTCACATCAAATTAACCATGAACATTTCCCCTTTATTCATGTTAAGCTTTCCGATCTTATTTAACACGATAGTAGTATTTAATACAACGCAGTATAATTAGTTAAAATTTTAAAATATAAGGATTAACCATGTAATTATTTTTACAATGTTATTATTTAAAATTAGTTCTATATGTTATTTCCTTATAAATTCCCCGTTCACAACTAAAGCTAAAAACATACAATAACATTTCAATATTTTTTGAATTAAATGCATCTTTAGAATCTAGTTCCTATGCAGTGCAACTGAAAATCTAAGTCTAAAAGTTTCATGGTGTCCAGCTCATCCCTTGCTGCTATAGCTTGTTATATTTGACACAAGTTATTTTTTTCATTATACCTTCAATAATGCAAAATGAATTCGATTCGATTGAATGCCGAATGATTTCAACAAGAATACTTAGCCAATAGTCATGATTAAACAGTAAATTTCAGTCTTCGATGAAGTCTGACATATGACAAGCTTAACAACGTCAACCTCAACAACACCATAAGCGAATAATCATCTTCAAACTTTGTCATGTCGTTACATCACATTCATTCGATTTGTTAAATAGTGCGAGGTATATTTTCGCTATAGTAGCCCTAAAGAAATATAGTCAAGTACATTCGATTTCTGTTGTTCAAGGTTTACTCATTAGATTTTTAAGGGAGAGTGTGTGAGTATATATAAATAATACTTTTATGATCCTCTGCGTACGTACAGATAGAAAATTGCACATGGAATCACATCCCTTCCGCACAAGTCCCATTCCAATGCAACCTTGAATTGTGTTTATTAGATGAATATATTACAAATTGTGAGGTTAATCAGTATAGAGCTATGGGTGGCTTAAAGCTGAAATCATCGCCACTAAATATAACACACAGCCATTTACATAAGCAACGTATCGAACAACTGCGATTGATAAATATTAATATTGAAGATCTACATTCAAGCTATTGGGCGACCGAACAGCGATGTAATTGACTACAATAATGTAAGGGTTATTCATTGGAAATGAAAATTACATTTAAATACACCTAATAAAGATATTTTTTACTTCCTAATGATTCGCATTAAATATGATGACCTGCAGACTATCATGAATCAATTTTGGCACGGTGCCGGATTTTCATGAAACCATAATTAGGGTTCGTGTTTGAGTGATCTTCCAACAGGAATGTAAATTGTTAATCTAATTTAAGCTCTATAATCAACATGCTTCCTCCCTTAAGAAAAGCTTGGCAAACTTGCCATGCTAGATCACACTGCACTAGACTGGAGCCTCTTCTCAGTTTCCAACTACGAATATGACGAGTGATAAAGTGGATAGATAATATGTGTACTCACTTCTCAAACAAAATGAGACAGTTGACTACCTTCATTTTGTATTCTAGAAATAAATAAGTTTCATTGCATATTTATATCTTCTCAACAAATAAGTCAGTAGAACTGATTCACTACGAATGGTGTGGTGATGTCACCTTTCCTCACTATGAAACAGGTTTTCTTCGTGACCATTCCAACAACATTGTTTGCTTCGCTTTGTGTAATAATGCACGAGATAATGCAACATGGCGTATGCATCAAGTATAAGCGATGGCTCTATTATATATTGTTATTAAGTATAAGTGCTCCTCTCATGAATCTCATCTAATTGCTTTACCTTGAAAAAAGTTGGAAATAATTCAGAATATTTTATGTAACAGCGTGCATGAATGCAATATCAATCATCATTGTCATTACGAACGTCATGAGTACATTTATCATCGTTTTATTTCAGAAATGTAAGGGTGGAGGAAAGAATTGAATGATTTTGCAATTTTGTACCATTTATCGAACAAAACTACACAGACTGTCAAAAATTCCATGGTGCTTCTCTGCAGAGACCTGTCATTCGAGCATAAATATCAGTCAGGTAAGAGCTACCAATTTTCATTTCAGACAGTTATTAGGCAACTCTGTTGTAATAACTCTCCAGTACGAAGTTGGGTGATCTATGATGTGCTGAAATATTAAAAAAGATGGGCAAAAACAATCTGGGAATTTTCCCAACTTCAAGTTGCAGGCTGGAACCAAGTATTGATCAAACTTTGGTTATGGTTATGCTATGCTTATGCTGTAGTCCACCATGCTCTCATACAAACACGTTGCAAATTACATAAACCAATACTACACCCACCGTCTCTCATCAGAAATGAAAGGAGCATTTTACCTGTGAAGGTTATTACTAAAATCAAATGAGAAGTTTGAAACGGGCTTGAAACCTGTGTAATTAGCAAATCGTGAAAGTGTAAATATTTTATTCTTGTCAGGTGAGCATAAAAACGGTTTGTGGTGTTGACTATAAGATTACCTTGCAGTGGCTTAAAAAAGGTGTGTGCGGAATAGCCACATACACATATTTATTTCATCGTATCATCATAAGAGGGAATTTTTTAATGACTCTGCGGCTATTTGCTAGGTTCATAACATGTCATAAAATGGCACTCCACGTACGTATTTAGTTGTGCGGAAGAGGCTAGCCGGCCAGACGACGTTATAAATAACCATATGTCAGTCAGGTATACCACGAAGAAATATTGATGGATAAAATCTGGATTGGAAATTTAAACGATATGCCAATCAGAAACATTTCTCGCCAGTAGCTAACACAACCGTATTGTTCTTCTGAATGCGAAGTTGGCACCGTCACGGACAACGGATCTATTTTGTACTTACTTTCTGTTTCATGCTTCTGTCTGATGCTTTGCTCTTGAAACATTTGTGTTCGTAATGCATATTTTTAAAATGTATCCCATTGTTTGAGTGCTTTATGTTATGCTGGATAATTTGAAGCAATATCCTAAGGATTTCAAGATTTCTAAACTGAACAATATTCTATTTTACTTGTGAATACCTGAGGTCAGCCCAACTTGCAATTCATCTTCACATTTTTAGGAGAGTCAACCATAGTAAATGTTCCCTATAGGAAACCCTATTATTTCGTCGAGAATGATTTAGCTGACATTTAATTTTTATTTTTAAATCAGGTAACCCAAACGCCCATTGTCCTTGGAATGTTCAATCTTCTTGACATGTGGTTCCTAGGTATAAAGCTATTAGACTACATTTTACTAACAACTAACAACAAAAGTTGAGAGTGTGAAAAACTAAGTGAGAAACTTGTGATAAGGGAAATGAGCTAGGTACATCAGAATTGCATTTTGAGCATGTTACAAAAAACAATTGATCTACGCCTGGCCAGTCATCACTTCTTCATCGAATTTATTAGCACGGCATCACACTATTTTTTCTTTTTTTTTCTTGAGTGACATCATACAACAAACACGAGCATCCTATAATCTGTGGGTGAGCATGTGTACAACTGGTAATTGTGGACTGAGTGCGAGTAACGAATGTGAAAATGAGAGAATCAGAGTGACTCTTGTGTTCTTAAAAATTGGTATTACATTTTATATAATCGCTTACATTACATGATGACTATGACATGACATTTCGTTTCAAAGCGGTAACCACATTCAGTAAAGCCCAGAGTACATGCCAGTCCACCGTGATAATGGCGAACGCCTCAAGCCACACATAGCAACTCATGTCATCCATAGTTATTATATGAGCGTGTTTGAGATCCGGGCAGTCTGTTTTGTACCCTTTAGTCATATAAGGAGTGGACGGTTTTTGATAAAAATGGCATCA
>JAHZNA010001972.1:0-10383 GCA_027743935.1 Sinodicranocentrus sp. ZH6
TAGATTGTTAGGTTAATGTTCGATGTGAGACTATCGTTTTATGATATGTTGTTGTATTTGATTGTTAGTTTAATGTTTGATGTGAGAATATTGTTTTATAAGATGTTGTTGTATTAGATTGTTATTTTAATGTTTGATGTGAGAATATTGTTTTATTGGATGTTGTTAGGTTAGATTAATAGGTTAATGTTTGAAGTGAGATATAAGAAAATCCTATTGGCGAGCTCAACTTAGTCTTACCAGATTTATTAGTTTCATCTTCACAACCGAGATTATTCTCTTACAAGCATCCATGAGAAAACGGGTTTGAGCAAAAGTTTGAATTGTTATTTTCAGTTTTGATCCTATTACATAAAGCAATTGTTTTTTGAACAATTAGATAATCCAATTTTCACCCAGATAATCCTAGCCCCCTATGAAGTTACGGTATTACAGTAGTGCAAATCGCAGTAGTTATCCAATTACTATTATTGTAACGCAAGTGACAGTAGTTTTGTTAAATTAAGTAAATGTCAAAGTTTGGTGACGTCTAATAAAATCTTTAGAAATATTATAAGTACTTATAAAAACAGGTAATTATTATCGATTTATTGTAGGTTTCTGAAAGAATATTTGTAAATCTGTACCTACACCTTTTTTAATTCATGCACCACTCTGCCCTGAATTACTTTTATTTGCATAATTGTAACGTTATTATCATCTCGCTTACATGCCCTCAGCCAAATAAGTCTCTAAACATAAAATAAACTACAAAAGCCTTATTATGTGTGACCTCAATTAACAATTTTATAAAATTCCAGGCAATCCGTAAATTATAACCATGTGGCTTAACCTTATAATTAAATATAAATGACCTTTACAATAATTGGTTGAATTTTTTTGGATCGATATCGGATTTAGTCTCTAAAAAATATTAACTCTAAATGTCCTCAGCTATATATTAAATAATTAAGTTTTTTGCAGTTCAAATAAAACAAGACCAATAACGGTCAACAGATGGCCAACTCAAAAATATAGTGTTGTTTTGAAAACCCTCTTCATCGCACTTGTAAATCAAACAAATTTTAATCCTTTCTAATTTGTATCTTATAAATTTTGCCTGGACCTCACAAGACGAGAAAAACATGAATATCCACTCCAGTCCAGCTTATCAAACAAATCAGACAAGTTTATGATGCTGGACAAAGGGTCCTTCCAACCTAGCCAACTTGTGTCTATCCTAAGCTACGTGCTGGAAGGACTGGAACTCCAGTAGTAATTCAACCTTCAGAAAAGGTAAAATCCGATTGCATGGTCTAATCAGATTCAACTTGATTCTTGTGAAAAGTTTTCATAAAATGTTTAGCCGATTTTAATTAGCTTGGACATGAGGGTTACTACATTACATTCGTATTGTAGGTATGCATCAATTAAAAGCGCTGTAATTTGTTACACCTTTTATTCAATCAAACCCTTCCCTTTTTAACCAATTTATTATGTTGTCGTGGGTGTTGGCTTTTATTAACTCAAAAAAATCGATCCAGTTTACAAGATTTGTATTTTATATCAACAAATAAATGTTACATACGTTTCTATGCACCGTCAGTATTTATACCATTATACCAAGTATATAAATCAATCTACTTAAACGTTTTGAAAAAAAAACACTTATCATTTTCCTCATTAACACTCCAGGAAGGAAGGTCCAAGCATTTTCATAGGATGTTCCAGAATTCAAGCTTTAAAAATGAAGACATTTATGTATCCTCATAAGAATCTTCTTGAAGACGGCTTAAAATCCGTTATATTCACTGGACAACTTCTTGGTCTTTTGCCAAGCGGTAACTTCCTCTTTTCCCCTGCAAAATTCCCTTCCAATTATTTAAGGTAGTTACAAAAAACATTTCCATAAAATATTTGCAAACTAAAAATCCTTTACACAAATTTTCCAGGATTGTTAACCACATTTACCCCGGATTTCTAATTGTCTACTCATTTATCAACTGCATTCTCACTTGCATCGCCGACCTTCGTAATGTCACCTCACCTTCAGAATTCTTTGAGAAAGTTCACGAGCCAGGATTCACCATTGCAATGCTTTTCGCGTAAAAATTTTATCAATATTTCACAAAAATTCCATTAAAATCTTTTTTGTCAAGATAAAATATTTTTACAATCCCAGCTACATCTACTTCATTCGAAGGACCCATCAGCTGAAAAGTATAATTTGTAAACTTTCCTCAAGCAAAACATTTTCCTCCCCATTGATAACCCGAATAAGGATATCCTCCTACCCGAGATTTTGCAGATTAAGCCTTTTCCTCATTCTGGGTTATGGACTCGTAGAGAGCTTTCTCTTTGACACTCAAATTTTCCAAGTTGGAGACACAGGAAGTGTGACCACCTCAGTGGAAAAATTCTATTGGGCAGAAATGTACAGCTGGCATCCTATATTCCCTTACAATTTCTGTTTCACATTGATATGGATCATAACCTTAAAGATTGGAACATTAGCATAGGTTTATGGGGACGTTCTTGTAATCGTGATAAGTAGAGCATTATCAGAAAAAATTCATGACATTCATGCCCACATTTTAGGGATGCTGGAATCAGTAAAAGTTTCTGGAAAGATGTGTGGAAATGGGAACAGCGATTTGGAGAAAAGTTGGGAGAAAACTTGGACCACGTATGTATCCCTATTGGAATTAATTAAAAAGCGGAGACCTTCATTGTTCCTTTGATTCTGAGCTGTTACGGTTTGAATATTTATCTTATCGTGTCGCATGTAAGATTTACTTTTAATTAAATCAGCCTTCAAAATTATACAAAGGAAGATTAAATATTTAAATGAGATCCTTTTTCAGCTTTTCCACTGGATTTCCCCAAGCGAGTTAGAAACCTCTCAGCAAACATTTTATAATAACTTTGCCTTCATCTACATCTCCTTCCGGGTGTTCTCCGTGACCTACTTTGTCGGAGATGTTTATCATGCAGGAAGTGAACTAGTTAATACACTGCAAGCATTCCCCAACACAGCTTATTCACTTACTGTAAGACATTTAATATTCTCAATCTGACATTTTATAGTTAATTTAATTATCATTAAGATTAAGAAATATTTCCACAGATTGAACGAATAGAACGATCTTTATTGTGGAATCCTTGCGGGATATCTCTCTTTGGCACGTTTAGAATCACGAGGAATAGTTTGATTTCGATCATTGGTTTCGTCTTCAATACAGAAATTATTCTCATACAAGCTTCCATGGGAAATCGGGTTTGAGCAAAAGTTCGAATTGAAGCTTGACATTGTTGACATCGGATGGTAACATGTAGAGTAGCCCTTTTTCTTAACCGTGACATGTTCTTGACATGACATATATTATGTGACATAAATCAAGGTATGATGTTACACTCTTTTTCATGCATATAAATTATGCAATTTAATTAAAATGTTATGAAGATGTTAAACTTTGGCAGTGTTTAATAAAATCCTTAAAAGTATTATAACTTTTGCTATATGTATAGATAGATTTATTTCATGCTTTATACAGCATTCCTAGAATTGATCGAATTTTTACAGATATAAGACATCAACTCTCAACTGTATAACTATAACATGTTATTGACGGTAACGTCATAAATCCTCCCTGGAACTCACAAGACTAGGAAATATGCGCACGGAAATAAACACATATACCCAGACTCTTCACTTGGGGTTGCAGAGTTGCTAAATGGCGACAGATTCCGATGCAATACGATTTTGTGATGCTTCTACGTAACAGTTATTGTCAAGACGGGATTTTTTTGTGTCCACAATTATGGCACTCAGGGTCGTAACACTGATACGCCAGGCTTGGCGTGACAGTGCAGAGTCTGGGTATGTCCTTCAACTATGTTGCTAAAATTGAATGTGACAACATTTCCAGGTCAGCTTATCCAAGAATTCAGCCACGTTTATAATGCTAGATAAAGGATCCTATTAAGGGGTATGTCATTCCGATGATCGTAAATAAACAGAAAAAAGTCAATATGATTCTTGAATATTTTTTATACCCTTCGACAAAAAAAAACCTTGCTCCCGTTTCTCAGCCATTTTACTGGATCGCTCCAACCTCCAGTTTTTCAGCGAAAGAACCCACCTTCCGTTTATTTTGCCTCGCTTCAATTCCTTTTCAAGGTAACTTCCGTTATCTACTTTGCTGCTGAAGTGCATCACGTGAGTAATTCCATTATCTCGACAGAGCAACGTTGTCCAAATTCAGTGCATGCTCTATCAGCATGCCATTTTACTAAAGTTAAAATCAATTATTTAAATGAAAGCAGAATTGACTCAAAATAATGGAATGCCCTTATCATAAATTTCATCGATTGGATCATTTGGATTATTAGTTTTATTTCATTCTCAAAACCGAGATTATTCTCTTACAAGCTTCCATTTGAAAACGGGTTTGAGCAAAAGTTTGAATTGTTATTTTCAGCATTGATCGTATTGTAGCATTTTAAAAAACTAGAACAATTAGATCACCCAATTTTCCCCCAATAATCCTTTCCACCCATGAAGTTACGGTATTACAGTAGTGCAAATCACAGTAGTTATGCAATTTCGATTACATTAATGCGAAGGACAGTAGTTTTTTTAAATTAAGCAAATGTCAAAGTTTGATGACGTTTAATAAAATCTTGAAAAATATTTTAACTGAACACTTCCATTGATTCTAGAACAATTAGGTTGTATCATATAGTTCTCGACTTGCTAGGATCATCAAGTGTGCGGGTGTTATTGAAAGTATTGTAAAAAAATATATATCTAGATAATAAGACGTACTTTTTTATAATTATCATGTCAATCATTGCATTGTCTCGTTTAAATCCCCCCAGCCAAATAACTCTTTAAAGATAAAGAAAATAAAGTATAAAGTCCATACACCGTTACCTCAAATAACAATTTCGTAAAATTCCAGACAATTCATAAATTATAACTAAATAGTTTAACCTAGTAATTAAATATTAATGACCATTACAATAATTGGTTGCATTTATTTGGATGGATGATGGATTGTATGAGCCTCTAAAAATAACAACTGTAAATGTCCTCAGCTTTAGAAAGTGAATCACTTGTGAATAAATAAGTAAGGGATGGCCAACTCAAAAAAAATGTTGTGTTGAAAACCCTCTACATCGCACTTTTGTATATCACGCAATTTTTAATCCTTTACAATTTGAATCTTGCCTGGACCTCACAAGACGAGAAAATAAACATGATTATCCACTCCAGCCCAGCTTATCGAATAACTGAGACACGTTGGATGCTGATGCTGGACAAAGGATCCTTCCAAACTTGAAAACTTGTGCCTGTCCTAAGCTACGAGCTGGAAGGACGGGAACTCCAGCAGAAACTCAACTACAGAAAATTTTAAATCCGATTGCAAAGTCTAGTCGGATTCAACTTGATTCGTGGGAAAAGTTTTCATGAAATGTTCAATCAATTTTATTGCCCTTGGACATGAGGGCTTGACGAGGAAAACAATAATTAATTAAACCATTTTAACTTTAATGTCCTAAACTACGTCTATATACTCGAATTGTAGGTATACAATAACTTACAGCGTTGTAATTTCTTACACAATTTATTTAATCAAGCCCTTCCCTTTCAAACCAATTTTTTATGGTTTTGTCGTGGGTGTTGGCTTTTATTAACTCAAAATCGATCCAATTTACAAAATCAATTTAAAAATGTTTTCTACCCCCAAATGTTACGAAAGAAATTTTACTAAAGTATATGAATCAATTAACTTAACAAGTTGTATAAGACTCACTTATCATTTCCCTCATTAAACACTCCAGCAAGGAAGGTCTAGGTATTTTCACACTATGTTCCAGAACTCAATATTTGAAAAATGAAGTCATTTCTCTTTCCTCATAAGAATCTTATTGTAGACGGCTTAAAACCCGTTTTATTCACTGGTCAACTTCTTGGTCTTTTACCAAGCGGTAACTTCCTGTTTTCCCCTGCAAAATTCCCTTCCAAGTATTTAAGGTAGTTTAAAAAAACATTTCTAAAAATATTCGCAAACATAAAACATTATTCAACACCTATTTTTCCAGGATTGTTAACCACATTTACCCCGGATTTCAAATAGTCTACTTATTTATCAACTGTATTCTCACGTGCATCGTCGACCTTCGTAATGTCACCTCACCTTCACAATTCTTTGAGAAAGTTCACGAGCCAGGATTTACCATTGCATTGCTTTTCGCGTAAATAAACTATCAATATTGCACAAAAATGTCATTCAATAAACTTTGTTGTTAAAATAAAATATTTTCACATATCCAGCTACATCTACTTCATTCGAAGGACTCATCAGCTGAAAAGTATAATTTGGAAACTTGCCTCAAGCGAAACATTTACCACCCCATTGATAACCCCAATACGGATATCCTCCTACCCGAGATTTTGCAGATTAAGCCTTTTCCTCATTCTCGGTTATGGACTCGCGGAGAACATTCTCTTTGACACTGTCATTTTCCAAATTGGAGACTCCGGAAGTGTGACCACCGCAGTGGAAAAATACTATTGGAAAGGAATGTACATCTGGCATCCTATATTCCCTTACAATTTCTTTTTCACATGGATCTGGATCATAACCTTAAAGATTGGAACATTAGCATGGGTTTATGGGGACGTTCTTGTAATCGTGATAAGTCGAGCATTATCTGAAAAAATAAATGACATTCATACCTCCATTTTAGGGATCCTGGAATCGGTAAAAGCTTCAGGAAAGGAGTGTGGAAATGGGAATAGTGATTTGGAGAAAAGTTGGGACAAAACTTGGAACACATATTTATCCCTCTTGGAATTAATTAAAGAAGCGGAGACCTTCATTGTTCCTTTGATTCTGAGCTGTTACGGGTTGAATATTTATCTTATCGTGTCCCATGTAAGTTTTACTTTTAATTAAATTAATCTTAAAAATTTTACGAAGTAAATAAGATCAAATGTTTAAATGAGATCCTTTCTAAGCTTTTCAACTGGATTTCTCCAAGCGAGTTACAAACCTCTCAGCAAACGTTTTATAATTACTTCGCCTTCTCCTACATGTTCCTCCGGGTGTTTTCCGTGACCTACTTTGTGGGAGATGTTTATCATGCAGGAAGTAAATTATTAGGAACACTGCAAGCATTTCCGAACACAGCTTACACACTTCCTGTAAGAACTTTAATAGTCTCAATTGGACACTTAATTTATTTATCATTAAGATTGAAAAATATTCCCACAGATTGAACGAATGGAACGATCTTTAATATGGAATCCTTGCGGGATATCCCTCTTTGGCACGTTTAAAATCACAAGGAATAGTTTGATTTCGATAATTGGTTTCGTCTTCAACACCGAAATTATTCTCCTACAAGCTTCCATGGGAAAGCGGGTTTGAGCAAAAGTTGGAATTGAAGCTTGACATCGGATAGAGTGAGGAATATGTAGAATATCCTTTTTCTCTTATTTAACTGTGACATGTTCTTGACATGACATTATGTGACATAAATGATAAAGCAATATCGTATGATCAGTATGATGTTATATTCTTGATTTTTCATGTAATAAACTCTGCAACCCTGGACCAAAAAGGTTGCTCTTTTTCATCCAGCTATTTTACTTGATCGCTCCAACCTGCCAATAATCAATACATGAATACTGTCTTTCTGCTTTAAAATCTAGATACTTAAAAATTTCTAGCGTTGTAAGGAATAAGGGGAAAGTTCATAAGATATAAATTCAAGGATTTTCGTTTTCTCATTTTCATCCATGCATGCATGTGCGCATACATACTTTCTTGATAATTAGGTATATTTATATGGACTTTTGTCCACCTATTTTTTGTGTGTAAAAATACTGGATTTTATTGAAAATAATATTTACGGGGAAAGGACTTTTTTTGTGCTTCTTCATTAAAAACACGAGCAGATACAGCTAGTTGAAATTTGTTCATCAAACTCATTCTACGACAGTTGACAGTGCAAATGAAAAGGTGGCAAGTTATTTTCGAACACAAGGTCAAGTTGATTTGAAGTTGAAAACAAGGATGTATACTGAATTTTCGTTTGAATTCGCGAAGCGACTTGTACAAGTGGCCCGAATTCTTGGTTTCTGTCCCATTTACTGGAATGGGGAAACGGAAATGTTTTAATGTCGGATACTTTCTTGGGCGTATATTTCAGCATTTTTCAATATAATTGTGATACTTAGCTACACTCTCCTCCTCATCCCATTCAATATTATGCTCACCCGTCAAGCCAAGGATTTCCAGCTATATAATTACACCATTGTTGTCTGCCTGTGCATGTGCATGGGGGATATTTTGGTGGCAACGGTGGTTTTGAAAACTGGCGAAATTTGTGATATTCTCAACAGCTACTACACACATTTGAGATGGTTCAAAGGTGAGAAAGCATTCGAATGGCGGTGGAAATGGAAAGGGTTGAGAATAATAATTTGACCTCAATAATTTTTTTGTAGAGAAGTATATGAAACGAATCCCAAACAGGAAAAAGTTTGAAAGGACTGTGAATGGCATGATAATTTGTGGAACGGTGTTATCTATCGGAAGTGGACTGGGCATTACTTTCTCTTCCCAAAGTCGGCACCTTACATGACGTATCAGATCCCGGACATGTATTTCTTCACGTGGATTTATCTTTTAGCCGGGATAACCTTTCTTGTGCCGGCGTTAGGAATGACGACACTGTTGTCCTCGTTGATAATACACGGCGTGTCATATTACTCATATATTTTACTCACTGGCTTTTACAATTAGTTTAAACATTGTTTGCACCTATGTACATTGGGGGGATAAGTCGGAAACATTACAGCTGCAATGTAGTTGACTACATTAGCCCATGGGAAGAATACCAAGGAGGTTACATTAAACATGGAGAGCACAGGTTGTCGCTATTCCGCGTGAATATCCTTGACTACGAAAATTTACAATGTATTTTCATATCTCATTTTATTTCGGCGGAATAACAACAATCAAAACTAGTATTGATTTGCATGGACCTGTCCACTCTATTTAATTTGATCTTTTTGAAGAATACAGATTTGTGACCCAATAAAACAAAAAATGTGATGTTCATTCTTCTCGAGATTGCAAAAGCCCTACTTGAACCTATTCCATCTGCAAACTCAAATCATCATGCATTGGAAATTCCTCTTCAAGGACAAACACAATCCCATGACTGATGAATGCATATACCTTCATATATATTCTTAAAAAACTGTGCTGATCATGATGAAATAGCAGGACAGAAGCATAGCAAACTATCAAAACTAGTAGAGACGTATTTAAAAATCCCCACACATGTCTCTGCATCCTAAATTCTCTAATGCAGATCAAATTGTAAATCCAAACGAGAAGGTTGTGTACTCATAAAATAATTACGATACACTGTTTTCCCTCAAAGATATGTGTACCAGGGTACAATATTTTTCCCAAAAAATGGATCATAGTGAGCTAGGAGAGCCATTTCAAAATTTTATCATCAAGTTTATCGAACCAAGTGAATAAGATGCAGCGGTGAAAGTTTTGGAAGATTCTTTATGCATCTCTATAGAGCCAATTGGCTACCGACCGGAATTTTTAGAAGATTTCTTTTCTCTACAATGTTGAGAAAAGGGGATAACTTGTCTTATATGGCTGTTGATTCTGAAACTGGAGAGATAAAATACTGGCATGCTTAAAATTATTTAGATCTAAAATTATATTGAAAAAGGGCTGAAAAAACTACAGATTGCTTCCGTGCGTATGGTCGATGTGACCAAGAAAGACAGTCCTCCTGGAGGTGGTTATCCTGCAATGAAGCACAAAATGCAACATTGATTTCTTTCACGTGTATGCACTGAGCTCTGCAAGAATGAAGATTTATTTAGGGTGATTTATGATTAGAAATTAGAAGTGTGGGCAAAAATGAATATTGCGTGAAATATGCATGCTTGTAAGTAAAAAAGTTTTGTGAATTTGTGAAGTGACCGCATGTGTACAGATCTGTACCCGATTTATTGTGTCAAATGTTAGGTTAATGTTTTAAGTGAGATTAAAGGGTATTAAATATTAAATATTAAATGATTAAATAATTAATTAATAGCAATTGTTATTTAGGTACAGCAAATTGTATCGATTAAAATATTTAAAAAAGCAAATGCTCTACCATACATCTCTACTAGCATTCATGTGCGTTATATATAATTATAAATCTAGTACAATTCAAAGTCCTTATTGGATTACTTAGCGTTTATTTAAGTCAAAATTAGTAATTGTAAGTTGTTTTATACACTGTATAGTCTACCAGGTTGCTAATTATAAATACATTAAATAAACTCAGCATTCATTTCAATGGCGACTG
>JAHZNA010001973.1:0-10760 GCA_027743935.1 Sinodicranocentrus sp. ZH6
CCGACAAAGTCTTCCCATGTACCCGACATGTCTCTACCAACGACGTGTATGCATAACCGTACAGTTTGCTTTACTGCGTTCAGTGTTAAGCTTTTGAAAAGTTGAGTCGGTGTATTTATTTTTTGCAATAGTTATCGTCTATACCTCGGCACTGTCACCCAAGCAGTATACCTGCACTGCAGCACACACACACACACACGGACTGAAGCAACCTTTGAATTTTTACGTTGGATTTACATGAAAAATAAGTGCTCGGCTGCAATTAATATGGCTTTTCAGACAGATTTGGTAATAGTTGAGCATGAGAAGTAAAATTTCTTTAAGTAATTAACAGGGGAATAAGAAATCTAATGCTGATTAAAGAAAATTCTTGCAAGAGTGAAATTGGACATAAACCATATCAATCAACGGGAGTTATTGTAAATGACAGTCGAGTCGACTCAGTCGACTGCATATTTCAGTCGAGGTTATGATTTCACCGAAAAAGAGAGCGCCAGTGTGTTCTTAGGAAGGCCAGCAAACAGAGGGTCCAGTTCGCATGCTCTGGGTAATTGTAATTCGTACAAGCGAATTAGCTAATGCATGTAATTCTTTAGTTTATTTTGAAGTACTATAAGTTTAATAGATTACGAAAGAGTTAAAACTAAAAACATAGTATCTAGCATGCGTATGCATGCAGCACGGGCGTCTAGTCGTTAAAGAAAGGACAATGAACTAAAAATAACTTAATGTCAGTGTAGCGAACAACTAGGCTATCATTCATTCACGAATAATCAAAAAGGCTGCAAATCATACGTTAAATGCATTTGATTCTCCTTAAAAATGCTGAAGAATGATATGTAACACGATATTTGTGAATTTTTGAAAGTCAGGGCCTGAAAGACCTTATAGATTAAGCGCATTTGATTCTCCTGAAAAAATGCTGAAGAATGATATATAACACGAATATTTGTGAATTTTTGAAAGTCAGGGCCTTATTCAGGGCCTGAAGGACTTTATAGATTAAGCGCATTTGATTCTCCTGAAAAAATGCTGAAAAATGATGCATTGCACGATATTTGTTAAGTTTAGAAATTCAGGACCCTAATTAAGACCTTAAACTTTATTCTCCTGAAAAAATCTTGTAAAAAGATGTATTGCACGATATTTGTTAATTTTATAAATTCAGGGCCCTGAATAAGGCCTTCAACTTTATTCTCTTTCCAAAATGCTGAAAAATGATGTATTACACGATATATTGTAATTTTAGAAATTCAGGGCCTTATTTAGGGCCTTAAACATGTAATAGGTAGAACGTAAAAGTATTGCGTGGTGTAGATATATTAATATTATGCATTATGCATATCAGCTGAAAATCTTAAGGTACAGTAAAAGGTTACGGTACAGCAGAAACACAATTAAGGCAAAGCTAAAGCAGCCTTTAAAATCTTACGGTACAGGAAAGAGTTTACGGTACAGGCGCGTTTTGATTTTCAGCAGCAACCCAAAAAAGGCTTAGCTAAAGCAGCCTTTAAAAACATTCGTTACTTTTATTTGCAAATAAAAAACTGGAAGTATGTACATGTCTCCGGTCCTTCGTTTCATATCATCATCCTTGAAATATTGTTGCCCAATGCATTTATTTAACAGGGACAAAGATTACAACTACAGCAACCCTAGTTCGTTCGTTCCGTTCAATGCCCAAGAATTACATGAAAAATGTTCTGTCTTTTTAGCATAGTTTATACGCACACAGGACATGATGTCGATGATTGAATTGAATTACAAACTTCCGATTCCGATGATGATGCGATGCACTCTCTAAAGTTGTTTTGAAGGGAAATCCTTGTGCTTGCTGATTTCCTTTGTGAATTGATTACACTTTTATTGGTTTGCTTTGTTGTGATAGCGGCTGCTACATTTGTGAAGTTATTACCAATGTTGGGTAGATCATTAAGGGATCATTGATTATTTGACCCTGAACTTGTAGACGAAGGCGATCGGCATGAAGGATTACACGTATTTATTCGCAACAATGACAAATCATTCAAGTTGAGCGAGAATCATTTCAATATCGTCTCTGGGTATATCCTTCCACTTCCACACACACAGCACACTCTACAAACTTACTTTTCATGCAAAAACTCTAAATGCGCAAACATATGTTAAATCAGCTAACAATACATAATTAATACTTCAATATAATGCCTTCGTTTTTGCTAAATATGAGATTGAGAGGGAAAAAATTAGGAGGACACACTTCAATGTATGTGTTCCTTCCTCAGCCTGAAATTTTGCAGTTCATCTTTGGCAGAACAGTAGAGTTGGGCTTCGCAGTTTTTAATTATTGGCATTATATTATGAAACACTTTTAAAACAGTTAAACAAGTAAAGAGAAAAATACTAGTTCAATCTTTGCATACTTATTGTTTTTCCAAAAATTCTTGTGTAGTTCCAAGTTGCAAATTTTCATCTTTGTGCAACTACATACGTATATATTTAGCCCGCCCGTTTCAAATGGCTCTGGCTCAAATGAATTACGGAGGATGTGTAATCGCTCTATCCTTAATATATTATTTGTCCATCAGCACTACAGCAGTTGTAGGAATTAGTGCCGAGCAAGATCTAACACTGACTGGAAAGGAGCTTCAGGCGTTGCAGCAGGTAATAATAATGAACCCGTATGCAGTTTGGTGATAATCGATAATTTACCCAATGCACAATGCTGATAACTGATAACAGTTGAAGCACTAATTGTAAGCGTATAAAACTATCTTATCCGAATAATTCCAGTATTTACGTATATTATCTAGTTTAAGGATATTGTCCTGCCCCGTTTGCAGAATGAGCATGGGTATATGCGAACCGACATTTACTTGATTCGTTGGCTCCGAGACTGCGGTTGTTTCAACCGTTGTATTTTGTCCAACAAATACGCTTAGCTTGCTTAACACAACGTAAAAGAGCAATTTTTTATTTAACTAATGTTTTCGAGTTGGTTATAAGCAAGTGAAATACCGATTCTAGTAAATTTTATCACTTAATTATATTAAAGTTTTACCCATTTTCTGTAAAAATCTGACGAAATGAGTGAGTTTTCAACACAAATGAAATTTCGACTTCAAATTTGGTTTTATTATCCATTTTCCATTTTATTAAATTGTCTAAAGAATTAGAAAGTCGATTTTGAATTAGAGTTAGTTAGAAAGTTATTTAATCATACTGGGGTAAACTGAGATCCTTAATGGATTCATGTGGATTCGTAATCTTTTAGTAATCTATGTATAAAAATATGTAATAAACGAAAATCGTTATTTAAGTGATTTAACTACTACTAATTGGAAAACATTTGTGAAAACGATATTTCACAATACTATTTTGTACTAACGATGTACTATTTTGATGTTCATGCAGCAAAAAACTTGAATATACGTCAAGCCGAAACCATGTTAATGGAGGTAAGCAAACTAATAGTCGGAAATAGTCAGGAATTAGTTCAAATTCGGGAATTCAGTTTCAATCTAATTTTGAATTAACAGAACTTGAAGTGGAGAAAGCAGTACAACATCGACACGATCCATGATGAGGACTGGACAGATATGTTTCAAGATTATCCATACACTAATGACACTTTCGACAAAGCAGGCAGACCAAGTAAGTTTAGGATCACGGCAATTCAAATGAAGTTGACACTAAGGCGTACGGAGGTGTAAACAAAGTCGAAATCGATATTTACAGTTGGAGCCTTCAGCTTATCCGATTGGGACTTTAGAAAGGCAATCACAAGTGGAAAACAAGTGCGCTTGTTTAAGTACATGATTAAGCTCCTCGATGAAGCAACAAATGCGGTTATTAGGCTACAATCTGAGGGGAAGAATGTCACCCAATGGAAGGTTTTGATGAATATGGAAGGTTTTAACTTAGTTCAACACGGCTGTGGCTCATGTGTGTGAAATTTCGAGTATTTTGTGTTAAAACAGAATTTCATACCTTAAATGTATCGTATCTTAAATGTGCATATCTGATATGATTTTTCATACAATCATCTTTTAACAGGTTTACCAGGGTTTACTTATTTTGTGCAAGCTTATGAAAACTATTACCCCGGTTTTGCTGACGCGATCGTCACCATTAACAGTGAGTTAGCCAAGTTTTATGATGACCAAAAGGCTGTTAAAATATAAAACTTATAGCATATGGTTGAAACCAACAAATCATGCAATTATTTTTATTTACAGCCCCGTCAGCGTTTCAAACTATACTGAGTCTGGTTCGACCTGTGTTTACGCCTCAGACAAGAGAATCTCTGAAGGTTTTTGGTACAAATAAGGCGCAGTGGATGGCCTACCTAGATAATGAAATCAATCGAGATCAGCGATATCTGGAATTTGGAGGAACAAAACATTAATCGATTTTTTTGTGGTCATTGCAAGATTGCATTGGGCCTTGCGTCTTATTCTTATATACTTCGTACCATATAGGCTTAAGACTTAAAAGACTGGAAATATATAATACCATTTCATATCCAAGATGAAATGATTTCCATGAAAAGATATGAAGACTCAGTAAGTTCCTTTTTGCAAAGGAACGGCAGCAACGACACAGAAATTAGTTAAACGACTTTATTATGTATATTTGTAAGTGTTTTGCATATCTCGTATAGTTGGATACATTCGCTTATTTGATTTTTTTATGAATGGTGACATTTCTTGCACGTTTGTAATTAGAATATCTATTTATGACCAGATGACATGCTAATATAAAAACTCGTTTGAGTATCATCACTGCAGCAGAAATGAGTACAAGTAAAAACATAAGAATATCACAAGAATAATACTGAAACATGGTCATTCTCCGAGCGGGTGACTTTAAGAATGCATCTGCAGTATCTGGCATAGTTTTCGCAACATACTCACTCCAGAAAACTGCGGTTTCTAAAGGAGACACTGGCCTGTGGCGGAATGCTCTTGAGATTTGCTGTGCGCTTTCATAAAAACTAGGAAACACAAACTACACATATAAGCTGCCACTTATAGCATGCATATATTATGGATTGACACTTAAAATTCAAACTGTGATTGGCTGGTCTCACCTGGAGTTATTTAAAATGGAATAAATTGAAGTAGTAAGTATCGTCTCATTCAAAGAATCTATGTCCAATTTAAGGGCATATCCTTGAAGAACGGCATTATGGATGTTAGTATCTTGATCAATCCCAAATGGAATGCCCAGTACTGGTACCGCATGGAATACAGCTTCTTGCATGCTTAGCAGTCCTCCGTGGGAAATGAATAGCCGAATGTTATTGTGACCTTTGTAAATTGTTTAATCAGTCAATGTAATTAGTTTTGGAACCGATTTATGAAGCTTACACAAACCAAATTACCATTTGTTGTTACCCAGAAGATCCTGCTGTGGGAACCAATCCGCAACAATAACATTTTCTGGTGTGATAATCGACTCGCCACTCATTAATCCTTTCCATTTCACAACAGTCTTTTGCTTGAGTTTCGAAAATGACTCAAGTAAAACTTCGATCGTTTCTTTCGGAATGCCATTTAAATCGATGAGCGAACCCATGCTAAGATAAATGAACCCGTCTGGTGATGTCGACTTGGAGAGAAATGCTTCTAGATTCTTCATCAACCCAAAAGAAACACTGAAATTTTACTTAATCAAGTTAAAAGGTAGAAATACTACCACGATTATAGCTTCTCTCACCAAATCTAGAGGATTGGCTGTTCTGCAGTGAATTCCTCCGATTTCCACCAAAGCTGGAAGCATGGGTCTGGCCAAGTTCATGGAATGATGGCTGTTCATAAAAATCATGCTCACATTCGACTCAATCTCCAAAATTCCTGGTAAATTTTTACCTAGATATTCCTTATAGACATTTTCTAGTTGTGGTAGGATCATGAAATTCATATAAATCCTTGCCAGGATGTAGTGCACAAAGTTCTTCAACCTCTGTCCGAAGTTCATAAATCCATCTGGTTCATAATAATCTCGAAATGAGAGAACAGGTATGATCGAGGGTGGTAAAAAGTTCCCAACTCTCTCTGAAATATAAGAAGGAGCGGGCATAGAGGTCACCGAAATGAAAGGTATACCACTGTCATAGATGAATCCATCCAAACAGTGCACTAAGAATCCATCTACAATCATCAAGTCAAACTGTTTGCCCATTTTTGCAGACATAACTTTCCTAAATGTCTCATTTTTAATAACTTTGTGACATCCTCCCATGATAAACTGTAGTGGGAAGCCCATACCACCTCCTGTACGGCGACTTTCCAGAGGATTTGGATAGCCAGACATGAAATCGTCACTTGTAATTGGTAGCAATTCAATCACAGATTCGTGGATGGTTTCGGACCTCTCATTAGTGAGAACAGTGATCTTGTGGTTTCTTGAGGCAAGCGCGTTGATCAGAGGTTCAAGCAGGATTTTATGACTTTTCGTTGACAACGGAAGAAGAAACAAAATTCTCTCACTGGACACGCATGTAGAAAGCAACCAAATGCCTAGAATAACCAACAAAAGTGTACAAAGTTTTGGCACTCCCATCTTTTCTCTTCTCTTGGATAGGGCCAGCTCATCGGCTATTGATATTGGCTCACTTGATTTCTACAGATGAGATTTATTTTTTCATGCAGAATGTTTCAAAAGTTTAAAAGAATGTTGGAACAAGTAATCAATGTGAGAATTACTCAAATGAAAATGTTCGCCTACTTCCAACTTCCAATGAACGTGCTGATTCTGCTAGGGCCAAGTCTTGTGACGGTGATGTGCTACACGACATCGTTGATGCTTCCTATTTTACCTTAACCTTATTTTTCCCAACTGATCAACACAACATCGAACTGCCATTCGTGTTAGAGTTGGTGCATATAAGTTATGTGTTACATGACGCACGACTGTGAGTCAAATTTTTGAGAGATTCATTCAGTCGTAAATATTCACATTCAATTTGTGATCAAATCACACAACAGACAAAACCTGTCTACGAAATATAATTCATTCACGTACCTATAGTCATTCCTCTCATCAATCTTAAACAATTTTAACACTTCAGTTATTTTCGTAGACATGCCCAATGATGTACATGCATAATTACCGATATATTCATAACAACACATAATATAATATATAACATATCCTGCCTGGCGATTGTTACTTATTATATCATATCTTGAAATTTCACGTAATACCTTATATCTTTAATATTCCAAAATTCCAATACCATATAACATTTACATCAAACCATATGCATTGCAAGCTTCTCATGCTACATATTTAATGAGCGGTTGGTATATCAAGTACCATAAAATGTGCAGAATTGTTTGCAATGGGAATACTATTTTTCGTTCGAGTCTTCATACATCGCACATTTTTGCACTTGTTAATTTAATTTGGTAATGATGCTCCACCATCACCCCTCATCAATGTATTACATATAGATGTATTCAATTTTAGAGTGATAAAGCCATGAAACTCGTAATTGATGAAAGTGGATACAGACGAGGTCACCGCACGCGAACCCAATGACCCAAGTAATCCATGTGTTGTGTGTCACGACTATGCTAGAAAGGTTCAATCGAATTCACATTTAAACTTTATAAATATTTAAAATGAAGGTGACCTATGATTCTCCGAGATTGTACCGAGGCTTAAGACAATGATATACTATTCATTATCAATCAACATCTAATATATTAATGATGAATACATGTGACCTTGTAGCCTCAAAAGTAACGGATACTGTTTTCGCCATTGAGCAGGGTGCACATACTCACATTCAGTTTTTAGTTGTGTGTAGTGTAACGTGTTATAGTAATGTTAATATATGACGCAAAATTGCGTTACGCAATAGTTAGTTTTCGTAAATACCAAAATTCGGTGTTTAAGCTAATTTGTGCCGCGTTACAGCTGTTTGCGAATATGCATGATGCGAGCTGGTGCCGGTTATTGTTTCAATAAAAGGATTACAAGTACAAGTTAGTTACAAGCAAAAACAAAACTCTGAACTAATTGGACACATCTATTTTTAATTTCTACTCCAGACTAGATCCTGCTCTTTCATTTCATACAAAGTCAATCTAATCTTTAATCTAATCTCAAAGAATTCGATCAGTGTTTGAATATGAGGAAAAACAAAAAAGGAGTCAGTCGCTGACTGCATGCGTTTAAAGCCTTGTAATGTACCGATCCTTGCATTCTATAGTTGCATTTGCGGGTAGAGTATCTGAAAAATCACAGATGAATGAATTTGAAATTAAACTCTTCGAAACGCTCTTCGAAACGCTCTTCACAGGGCCAAGCAGATATATGATATACCTTGGTGATTGTAGTTTTTCCTCAGGTCCGAGTTCCTACTTGATCGCGGAATGTAATTTGCATGAGTAGCTGTTCTTGTCTGGGCAAAAAAAGATTTATTCTGAAGTTTTCCCTCATCAGCAGCGCTATCACATTCACAACTGGTAAAAGTTGCAAGTACTGGTGAAGACCATAATGTAATATCATCATAACTGTTTTCGGCAATTACTCCTGTGTCTACAATTGTTTTGTTACAAGTATATATTTAACCCAACATTTGAGATCAGATTTAGCCACTAGCAGTAGTCAAATGTTTCTAATTTGAAATATGTACCTATATTCTCTAGGGATTTCAAGGTATGCATAATACTGTGTGTATTGTTGCCCAATTCTGCTTCTCGAAGCATGTGGGTAAGCGCTGAGATGCAAACTTCTTTCACGATTTCCTTCGCTTTCATTCTTACTTGTGGAATTTGATCGAATTCGTGGATATCCTGAGCTTTAGCATCCATGCTAGTTGACTTTACACTCAACTCAATCAAGAACTTTTCTAAAGAATAGCAATACACTGCATTTATTTCTAGCAAATCTAATATTCAGCCGTGACTGACTGAATGTGCTCAAAACTGTTAATTGTACGCTCATGGTGAGATGTCAGTAAATGTGAACTAAAAACACGCTTGATAAGCAATCGATTGACATTTTCACATCTTTCCATCCACTCTTGGGAATATGTATTTCGCATGGTAAGTATTTTTGCGAGAAAAAAATCAAGGTTGTAAAAAGGGATCAAACTGTCAAGATAAAGGTAACAAAAATAACATCATTCGTATCAATAAAAAATTTTCTTGGCAAAATGCTAAGCTGTGATAATGCAAATATGTGAACGTAGTGAGCTTGCATATATACAACACATTTTGTTTCAGAAAAATTACGTATATATCAATATCATTATATTTATGGGGGTGTCACTTAAGGAAGAACATAGTGTTAAACTGTGAATGAGGAAAGACACGACAATAAAGAGATGTTTAATGTTTAATGTTTAATCATTGCCAAGCATCAGAATTTCAAACGACATTCATTTCAATCGATAATCATTTGATTATTTTTTCAGTTTCTGTCTGCTGCTGTTTGTTCATTCGTAAACTATATTTTTGATGGAGTTGGAAAATGGCATTCATTCAAGTCAAGTTTTGCAAACTCCAATGCAAATATATGAAGTTATGCTCTTTGTTACCTAATTAAATTTGGCAATTGTATTTGCTCCTTAAACCTGTCGAGTTTTGTTGGCTGCAATCGGCTTAATTACGACTTTATTAAAAACGGAGCTATCCACTATTTCCATAGATTGTGTTCTATTCCCTCCATGATCCTCCGTCGCATTTTTGTATTGAGGCTTCTGATCTGACTGGTTGTGAAGCCATGCAGATAGCCATTTTTACACCTGACTTTACCGTATGATATCTTATGGAGAAAAGCTCGGACAAACTGTGGGAAGGGCCAAATCGGGTCAAAGTTACGGATCGCGGATGCAGTATTTCAAATCCTAACTTTTTTCAAATTGTATATCTTCTTTATAAAAGCCTTGGATTTCGGGGAGCACGTCTGAGGTTTTCCTGCATGAGTAAACCATTGTAATTTTGAAAAATATAGTATCCCGAGATCGGGTTGAGGGAAGGTAAGAAAAGGCTTTACACCACTAAACGAGCCATGCAGATAGCCATTTTTACACCTGACTTTACCGTATGATATCTTATGGAGAAAAGCTCGGACAAACTGTGGGAAGGGCCAAATCGGGTCAAATTTACGGATCGCGGATGCAGTATTTCAAAAACTAACTTTTTTCAAATTGTATTTCTTCTTTGTAAAAGCCTTGGATTTCGGGGAGCACGTCTGAGGTTTTCCTGCATGAGTTTTCTTGAACAACGAAGCAGTAACCATGCCATCTTATCTTAAACCATTGTAATTTTGAAAAATATAGTATCCCGAGATCGGGTTGAGGGAAGGTAAGAAAAGGCTTTACACCACTAAACGTATTACGTGGCAACCACTCGCACCTTTTCTTTCTACGATTCTCTGAAGTGTTGATACTTCTGATACAATGGAAAAAATGTCTCAGGAATGGACGTAAAATTAAAACTGGACAAGCTAAGGCTTCGAATTTTTGTGATTATGCATAAATCGCACATTTCCAAACTGGAGGACTACTGCAATACGTATACGAATTAATATTTTCGTTGTAGTTGTGATGCCTTGATTATGCATTAAATATATAATCAAGCATTGCCTTAGCTGCTCCAGTGTAATTATACCTCCATTGTCTCAGGTGTATGAAAAATTTGCTGTTGGCAGCTTTGCGTTACCTAAATCTACTTTTACTGAAGGACACAGTGATTCTTTTATAGATATCAAATATCATGGAGAAAATACCGTGCAATCCGAACAGAAGCGGTCAAACTATG
>JAHZNA010001974.1:0-17942 GCA_027743935.1 Sinodicranocentrus sp. ZH6
CCCACTGCACGTGAGACGCGATATACATTGTTTCAGAATGTATTAAACATAACAGTAAAACTTCTCTCCAGGAAGATGTAGAGAAATGTACAGAGACAAAGGGGTATAAACAGGGAACAACATAAAAAAGGGTAGAAAAGGATAATAAAAAGTGGAGCTTTAGTGGATGATGGCTAGCTTGCTTACTACACATCATACTGCTCATTCATCCTTTCTTCTGTATCTAACTCTGTTAGCTTTTCTTCTTATGACCGCTACTACAACTTACTACAGTAGAAAGTTGCACCGCTACAACTTTGAGTCATGTCTCTACTCCGCTTTTGTCCGCTTTGAACAACGTAGCTCGTAAAATGGAGAATGATGGAGATTTGTTATAAGCTCAAATGTATGTATATAGACCAACCAGACACACAAAATGAGTGAGGGAAAGTGCTCAAGAGCATTTGTATCAATCTCATGAGAGTCGAGCAGACCCTTAGAAAGCACTGGAGCAGAAAGACTTTCGCTTTTTCCGTTGAAAATAACTCAAAACCATCTTAATCATTTTTTCAGAGGAAAAGACTTCATTTATTTCAATTATATTTCTTTGGTGAAATATGTTGAATACAAATCCTCAATGGACTCCACTGTTTTTATGTAAATTAACATGAATATAACACTATAATTAATTACGGGAACACTTTTAAAGCTCTATAGACTGGTGGTGTGGTGGACTCTTGGAAACTGCTATTGTGCAAAATGAGTATAATATGAATTTGGTAGCCGTACTTTTACTTCTGCCTGGTTTAGGAATTGTGCAAAGGAATGCTGCGTGCCGATATTCAAAAGAAAATGCTTTAACTAAAGGAAAAAATATATGGAGTAAATTAGACTAAATGAATTTGGGGCAGCGGGATTAGTGAAAAGTGTAAAGGAGTTAATGGTTGTGAACTTTCCAAGGTCTGGTGAAATTTCTTCCTCTCTGCAAAATACAAGTCTCACCATGGGAGAAATTTCATTCCCATCAGGTTAATGAAGCAATACAGCGTAAAGTAACGACATCCAAAGGATATAAGGTTAGAGATGTAGCGAATTTGCCAACTGTGTGTATACCTGTACCAGTCAAATGCACGGTTAATTACTCTTCTGTCATTAAAGCAAACATCTTTGTTCTAAATAGAAGAGGTAGCAGAGTCGGTCGGTTTAAGTCTTAAAACTCTATTAGTCTGTAACGCCACATGAACAGAAATTCACATTGTAAAAATATACAATGTATTCCATGAACGCACGAAAAGGTTCACATAAACATGCAATTCTAAAGATTCTCAGTAAGTGTTGATAAAAACATGTCTTGTATTCTACCATACCTCTGAAAAACTGATCCTACAAGAATCTCAACTTTCTCTTGGGTAACTAACCATTCTCACATGATCCTTTTGGCACGGCATCTTATGTTTTAAGCTTTTCCTTTCATTCAAATTTGCGCAGGAACTAGTTTCGTAAACGGGAAATCCTAAACTCCTTTAGAAGTAGATAACGCGATAGAAAGCCAAATGAGGTGAAACGCAATTACAAATTGTATGAACTGTTATGCAAGAAGGGTAGCGAACATGGCTATTATTATCAAGTTAGGAATAATTTCCCTTTTATACTTATCAAACAGATTTATCTATATTACATTCTTATTTGCATCCCGTAATTGTTCCATAATCATCGTCTTCTTTTCCCCTTTAGGAAATTGTGTCGCTTAGTATTCTAATGCAATCAGGCGGGGTTATAAAGCCAAAAATGTGTAATGATGTAACCCGGAAGATATGTGTAGATGAACAGTGAAAAAGAACAATCTTCAAAGTTGGGATGTAGGGCAAATCTAAAACTTAAACGTATTTCATTTGCTTATTCCAAATATACATATCTATGCCTATGAACCAGTCAGTTGATGAAATGAAATTTTACATAAAGGTATATCTCCACTAGGAAAGAAGATGGGAGTTGACCGAGTTTTATTTTTTGAAAACCTTGGGAAGTGAAATGTATCCGCTACCATCAATTTGAGTATAGATGTCTAAAAAAATTCCGGCTTCACGGTTCATGTGATTGCAGTTCGGTTGACTGCCTTGCCAGAAATAATCCACCACCGCAGATAGGTACTCTTCCCCGTGGAGAATATTTAGGTACTTGATTGTAAATAAAAGTCGAGGATATGGAGACCTTCTCGACTTGATTTTCAAAAGGAGAGAAAACCTGAGGCATCTTAAATTACTGCAATGCGGAATTAATTTAATTTCCTATTCTATTTCCACGCAGCTGATAGTGATACGACAAGTTTTTCCTTCTTTTCTGTCCATATGTGCATGTTGCCCCTTGAAAATATGGAAGATGAAGGAGAAATCCATTTTCCCTAGCTTTCTTTTAACTCCCTCTTCACTGGAAAAGTTTATGTGTCGGGAAAGTAGATGAATTGCACTCTCTACTTTGCATCCTTCTTTCTCACCCTTTTTACACTTGTGTCTTTTGTAGCACGTAACCAAATTCTCCTTCTACAACACTATGCCTACTCTTTACTTCACTCACATTGCATAACTCAAGTTTATATTCGTGTTCTACAAAACTTGTGTGTATGGCATTACACAACTATTCCCTACACTTTCCTTCCCACTCATTTCTCACAACCACAGGCTTTCACCGCCTGTCTTAGTAGTAGTTTCATGAGCTATATCTTGTTCTCGAGTAAGAGGAATTCGTCATGCAGTAAGAGAACTATAGGTAACAACAGAGTGAGAGAAAATGTGCGAATGGGGGACTTTTTCCCGAAGAAGTGCTGATGATGGGTTTTGCGCCACTCAAGCTTCTGTCTTATGAAGAATGTAAATAGAAAAGGACAAGGACCGACAGCAGGGAGATGAGTGAAAGAGAGAAGAAACTTATGAAGATGGAATGGTTTTGTCATTCAATGATGTAGTTTATAGAGAGTCTCTGAGAATTTATCTAATTATAGCTCTGAGTAAAACTTTTACTACATCTTATCCGTTTTCTTCTTTTCCTTTCGCGGAATTGATCGACCAGGCTAACTTTTTTCCATCTTTAACTTTTATTTATCCCTTTTTCGTTGTTGTGGTTTGTGGCATAGGACCTTTGCTCAAATCCTGGAAATATTATAATTAGATGTAAAAAGAATATGTAAAAAGATTCATTCATTATTTGTTTGCTTTTTCAATGGAAAGTCATATATAATTACTCAGAACAGTAAAAACTTTGATGCGTTCGCAATATTAGGAGAACCAGCACCCCACACATTTTCCTGTGCATTAACTTTTGAAAAGTGAAGAAGATTGAAACAATATGATTCAAATTCCATTCATTATTTAGATGATATCGACCTTCAAAGTTTCACTTTCCAGAGAAAGACTTGGATTCAAAGAAGCATTTTTTTGTTTACCGTGCCGAATTTGTGATTTATTGTTTACCCATGAACCATGACAGTTAACGACATGCAAACTGCGAATTTGCTTGCCAGATTTCACAAACATGTATATCTTAAGATATTAGCGAAAGCCAACTCGCTAAAGTGACTAGCTCAACGGTGCATGAAGATTAAATTGGAGAGTGAAAAGAAAAATGTATGGTCAAATCAATAAGGGGTCTTCCTGCACACCGCCGTCACACGATCACGGTATAATCTCAGGTCTCAATTCAAAATCCAGTGATATTCTCACTCTACAAAGGCATCCAGCTGAAGAAAGTTTTTTAGGATGAATTCCAGCGGTATAGAGTTCCTTTACGTGGAAGTTTCACGAAATGATTACACCACCGTTTTCAATTACAATTCTCAGAAGGGTTATGCCATGCTCGGTTGGTGTACATTATGGCAGTATCATATCTTTTCCATGAAGTTTTAGTTTTATGGTTACTTCTTTTACCACCACACACCGTGCTCACTCATTCTTTCAGATCACTTTCTTGCTTATATTCACAAATATAATAATATTCTATTACATTACACGTTGCGAAGTGAGGCACTTTTCTTTACCGCATAGAGTATTATCCTCCTGACTTGTGATGTGATGATGCGTACCCGTAAATGTGTTTCCTGTCTTACTTCTGTGTGTGCATATAAAGATGCGTTTTATATATATGTAGCCATAACACACCTACCCCATAGTTTTTTACAGATATTTCTGTCGTAAGTAGTTTACACTTTTTGTTCAATTTTTAAATGTCCTAGTGGAACATGTGTTGTACCTAGGGAAAATCTACTTGCACACGTTTCCAAAAGTATTGTAGGTAAGCTCCAAAAAATGTTTATATCCAAGTGGAAAAGTAAAAAACTTGAGTAGTGGTGTTATTGTAAGTGGGAGAAAGTGTGTAATGTAATTTCATTGAAGCAAATATGCGCATTACACGGCATGTCAGAGCTGCCACGATGGGTTAAGAACTTTTCTTCCCAGCACTCAAGTGACATTTTCAATTTTTGAGAGTTGTTACAAACGGCTTTGTCTTGTGTGTTGGCTTTCACTTGTGATAAATGAGACTCGTTCCGTTTGGGGTGACTAGACGCCTCTGGCATGATATTCGACTATGTACAGTTTTGCACACCCAATTTATTATAATGTTCTCATCACACTCACTCTCTGTTATATAGGTAAAGTAGGAAAGGTGCACAAAAAATTTTGTGGAATGTTTTTTCCTCCATATATCACATTTAATATACCGCATGACCAAGAATGCAATAATGTAGAGAAAAGAAGAGTATGTAGACTTGATCTTTTGGTTGGAAAGAATAAATTACTAAGCTCATAATTCCGTAAAACACGCTCTTGGAAACAATGTCCTGTGTGCATGATTCTCTTTTTATACAATTGTCTACGTAGCTACGTAGGTATGTGTTGCCCTACATAGACGTAACATTATACATAGAGGTATGCACAGATACTCTACAAGAATTTTCATGCGTTCGTTGTGACATGTATAGGAAAAAAGAAGAAAAGTGAAGGTTGATATTGAATGGCGGAATATTAGAACCGTCAGCATAATGAATAGCGGACAAGTGAACAAAAGATTTTAGTCTGTCAACTCATTGTTTCTTCCGTACGTCATTCAAATTACATGAGAAAATCTGAGCTTAAAAGAGAAAGCGATGACGAGGCAGAATATTTTTGACATGAAAAGCAGATACACAACGATCATGAGACGACTACTACGTATACGTGATCCATGTAGATCATCTTCATCACCATCACGTCTGCTTCGTTAACAATCATGGTTGTCGACTTTCTATGTAGAGGAAAAGTATAGATATTATCGTAATCAGATTCCAACGTCAGACTGTACAGCGCTTATGCATGTCACTCAATTTACTGTCAGATATATGTATCAACACGTTATCCCAGTTTCTGTACACAAGTTTCTTCCACCATGCTTTAAAAAGGATTAAAGCGATCCCCAATCATTTCATCTTTGCGATTAAATGCATATACGAGTATACCACATTTTGTTGGAGTTTTATCCTTGATACAAGCTCATAGATTTTCACATCTTAAAATTCTAACAGCAAACTCACTCAGTATCACATTAGAATTGAGCCATGAGGCTTCTACATGATTTAAGGTTATCAAACCATTTTTATGGTTGTGAACACACGTTTCATCTGATGTGGTAACTCATCATCTGGTTGAAAAAGCGATTTATAAATTTTATAATAAATGTCAAAGTTGACTTGAAAAAGGACACACATCGAAATAATTCTTTTCCACAATACTCAAACTCTACTATTCATGGAAGGATCCAGTAACGGTGAGAAGAAAATATGCGCTCGCACATCTGCAACAAGCAGGATGGATTTCCTCTTGCATGTAAATCGTCAGAGAGAAAATTAACTCTACTCTTATACACTCTAGATTTTCTATGGTGCATCGTCCTCACCAAAAGCGTCACATTCACAATCATTTTTTGGTTTTAATACACGACATAAATTGCATTGGAAAGTTGCATTCTAAGCGTTTTCCTACTGGAGTGTGTGTGGCCAGGAGAATAAGAGGCATGGAAAGATCCTCTTGTCCCTTTTATCTGCTTTGACTTTCACAATAAAAACAAGTACTCTGCTGCTGATGAGTTGAAATATACCAAGAGGAATTGAGAATCGGGGAGGCAGTGAACCGCAACATAGCTCGATAAATAGTAAATAAGGTCTTTTATTCTTGTCCTCTACTTTATTAAATACTCACCCAAAATAAATATAACACTGGGTAAGATATCTACATTGCTTGATTGCATTCATGAGACCAACAGCTAATAGCTTTCCTCTATAGGATGGTGCAATAAAAGGTATGGCACGGGAAAGAAGCAAAGTGAAGCAGCACATTGCCGATAATAAATATTTCACTCACTCACTTACTTCACCTCACCAGGATGGGCGCAAATTTAGCAAGATATAATTATAGCGAGATACATGAGAACTGGATGTGAATTTGGTGTTGCAGCTGGAGTCTGCATTTCTCTCTTTCCTACATTCCTACAGCATCATGCTCATTGCCCTTAAATTTGAGATGTGGGATATGAGGAGAAGTGCATGATATGCGCTTCCCATTTCACAACCCTCTGGGCTGGTTGTTTTTGGCACGGTGTAAATTATCCCCAGTTTGCTTTCGGAGAAGTATATTTTTTTACATACCTACTCGACATGAAATGCAGAAATGATAGCAGTATTTATGGTAGATTGTGTAAATTACGTTGTATACTCGTATGTTAGAATTCAGAGTGTAAGTCAGATTTATGAATCAATATTTCCTCGTTTCCACTTTCACCCTTTCGGGCCTTTTCACTATTTAAGGTTTTTATCGTTATTGGAATAAAGTGGAATGGGAGAGAGCAACTATAACACCCGTTTAAATCAAACGAAGCGGGAGCATTTGAAATATTTTACTTTTTTTGGCCACAGTTCCTTTTAAACTTTAGGAATGCTTTAAGCTCTGACTTAAGTCACACATCTGCAGTTGCGATACGTTTCAACTTTTTAATGTTCCACGTACCAAGGAAAGTATTTTAGTGCAGGATTAGGGGGAACTTGTAGGGAAAAATTGCTTTCACATATTGACATTTTACACATTGTTCCCGCATACCTCCTTCCTACATGTGTATGTATATTGTCCTTTTGTTGTAAACTTGTAGTGAATATAAGACATGTGTAGAAGATAGGAGTGTCAGGACTTAAATCAAAGCCTATAATAATACCTTAAGAAAATGGAGATCAAATGGAATAGCTGGAAGAAACAAGATCGGAAAAAATCACGAACAATATTTTCATCAAAGAGAACCAATGCTATTACGAACTCCGTTGGATATTCCTTAGATAAACGTAAGCTACTTGGTATGTATATGCATTCTATGTGCTGAGTATTTTTGTAGAGAACAAAGATAGGAGACGGATGTACAATGTAAAAAAGAAAGTGAAAAAATAGGGTCATATCCTTATGTATCTCTTACAACTTGTATCCAATTTTGTACACATGAAACCGAAAGAATAACTCTCAGAACTCCAAAATTTTAGTTTTTGCTCTTTACATGCATGACACATACAATTCTAGGGTAATTTATATTCATGTAAAGTTTCACAGAAAGTATGTCTTAGAATATGCAATAGTGAACCGTCGTGCTACACCAGGCTAATGGTATGAGTCTTTTGCGTACGATAAATGAGGCAAATTTATGCTAGCCAATCTTCCTCCCTGATACAGATTTTGGCTTTACTCTTGCCAACAGCCAACTTCAAACTTGATCCATGTTTACCAGTGTTAGTTACAGTTTGCAAAGGAGACATTTCATTTAAATATTGTATACCACCCTTTTGGATAATAAATCCAGCCCCACATCTCTGATAATGTGATATCTGTAATCCTTTTCCGTGCCTTTGCCAACAATTCAGACAAATCAGTGGCAGAACCTGAATTTCGTATGCGTAGATATTAATCGCTTTCCTAGAAAAACTTCAATTTGATATTTACCAACTTTTTTTTACTATGCTAAATGTTCCAAACAAAACGTACAAGGTTGGTGTACATTGACTCCTTTCTTTGAAAAGTAAAACTAGTATCCATTTGACGTGCACGGGTTTGACTTGGGACACGCTGCCTGTCGTGAAATGAGTTTTTACTTCTCAAGAAGTTTGGTTCTTATTTTGTTGGAACATGTAGACAGCATCTTGTTGACATGTTGTTTACTTGAAAAATGCATCACGATTTTTTTCGTCGACTTTTACTACAGCTGAGTACAGCTACTTTTCCTTGTACTGTGCGTGTGCCACTGAGGGTGACATAAAGGATTAGTTATACTTTGGAAGTTTACTAACATCATAGCATATCTGGAAGGCAGTGGAGAAGAAAATTAACGGATTTCTTTATGCGCCATAACCCATTTCAAGATAGGATTTCATAATACTATTACCAACTATACAAACCATCAACAGGGAGCTTGTTGAAGTTGATGCATAGATAATGTGGAAATTGGGTTAAAGTATTTCTGCATATTGTCTACTCTTTTGTACATCATTGCAAGACACCCACAATCACTAGCTTACTTTCTCAAAAAGGATCAGTCAGCATTTCATTTAAAACTTAACAACCGAATGTAACGATATTAGAGGTTTTTTGAGCATACATTTATATCTTTTAATCCTTGAAGTACATTAACACTACTTCATATTCTACATGGTTTTCATAATAAACTAACAATGAAAAGTCATAATAATACTAGAAATAAGAGATTCGCGCTATATAGTACAAGCAAACCCGCTACTCGACTGCACAACAAAGCATGGATGTTCACTCCTCTTTCATTATTTTCTGATGGACGTGTACGTATCATCCCAACAAACTCGATCAGTCACAATGGAGATTAGAGAAAATGAGCTTTCACCACACTACAGCAATGCGGCATCCTTACATTGCATTACTCCCACTTTTTGTTGAAGATGGCAAAGCCTTGATCAAAATGAAATGATCGCCAGAGCACGAACTGAATTTCGGGCTTAATTTTCCAAGCGACTAATATATTTCAGCCCCGCTCACTTCCCTTTTTCCGATGGCCTGAATCAGTCAATTGAATGATGAAAGTTTGTTACAGTTTTGAGATATGTGTGCAAGCTACTCAAGTACAAGAGTCCGTAAACGAAACTGCAGCCAGAGAAGTGAGTATATTCTTCAAAGCTGATATCATTTGTAGTTTGGGAGCTCTTAAGATGAGTAGTAGTGGATTATGTCATATTTCATATTTTGGGAAATACCCGATATCCACTACTCACGTTATTTTTCACCACTGCCGGGTAGAGTAACAACAGGAAGCACATCATCATTCTGTTTGCACGCGAGAGATAAGGTGTACCCGTTCCCATTTATTTCATAGGTACATATAAGCAGATGATGAATGATTTGAACGGAAAAGAGAAAAAACGGTGTTCCGTCTATGGAGCGCACTTCATGAAGCAATAAAACCGTATTTTCTGCATGATATATAACAATAGCGTTTGAGTTGAGAGCCTACATACATGGTTCACGGTTTAACATTCTCTCCTTGTATGTATCTTGTTTTGTCCTCCGATTTCTCCTTCTCTTGCGGGCGTAGGAAGAGAAGTATTTATTGTATCTCGTCTTTTTATGTATTTAGTTCTTCCTTCAAAGAGCTTCTTCACATCGATTCAGCTGGGAACAATTCCCTACTTTTCTGCCGCAATGCAAATACCATATATGCATGCATGCACCACTTCCAGTCACAAAATTTAAGAAAAACCACAAATGTATGTAGTACACAAGAGAGAAGCCATGACTGAAATTGACTGACTCTGTGTTTTGGATGGTTACAAGTAACAAACAGGACCTTACCCACGTGCTAGTAAGCTTTCTGTGGAAAAATAGGGTTATATGGTGGTGTGGTACAGATGGAAAATGGGATTTCTTGAGTGGGAAATCGGTGGAATGAGCGCCACTCACTATTCTTTACTTGTGAATGGATGGGTACAGTGTTGCACTGCCAATATAGGCCACCTTCTCTAAATCTTAAGAGGACCTGGTAATTCCCTTCAGGCTCCTCGGCAGCTTCTTCAAGGAGAAAATGCGCTCTACACTTGAAGATTTCCTTAACGGAAACGACATAGCGAGATACGTTAGAGATCACAATCTTGTCGTTTCAAGAGACACATCATGCGTGTACAAATAGGCACAATAGTGCCACAGATTCAGGAAAACATAGGCTTCCGCATTTCTCATCATTTCAAACACTGACATTATAAGTGTAGGCAAAGTGTGCCCCTTCTTCTTGCTTTACATACGAAAGTAATAAGACACTGGAGAATTGCAAATAAATGATACTTTTTACTTTGATCGTGATTTGAAGCGATGCACTGAGCTTTCCATAGTCCCTTAATAGAAATGGAAAAAGAAGGGGGAAATCCCCAAGTGCTGCAGTAAAGGAAAAGGCTGACGTGTTTTTACAGAGGAATCGTGTGCTTTCCCTGCAGTGAGTTTTATATAAACGACCTTTTTAATGCTAGCTCATCCGTCTTCTAATGGCAGAAATGGCAATTTTTCCAAATAATTCTTGAATAAACTTTCCCTCTCTTTGGTGCACAGATGCAAGCAGTAAGGATGTAATGCATACAGTAAGGTAGATGCAAGCTTCCTATGTTACTTTTACTTAAGATTATTATTGTAGGTTTGGTTTGAGTGTAAATGCCGATATACCTATTCAGATTCATAGAATGAAACTTGATGAATTTATTCACGCCACTGCTCTCCCCATACTACCTTCTGGAATGCGATGTAAAGAAGAAAAAAATTTGCAAGGAATAAACCTTCAATTCAACATGAAATCTAGAGCACACGCGGAAAGGCGAAAAAGGACTAGAAGAGATTTGAGATAATACAGATCCCATCAAAAATTCATGATAAGAGGAAGAAAAGAAGGAAAAATTGCCGAATGTACTTGTGCAAATGAATGAAACTGCTGAGCTGCGTTATGTGAATCTGTGGCGATAAACTATGTACGTTTTTCATTCCATGAAAAACATGTCATGAAACAAAGTACGCATATTATACATATATAGGTATAAATGGTCCGTGAGCTAATAACACGATAGACTGATTTTCTTTTATGCATAATATGCATGTTCACTTTCAACTATGGCGGAGATATACATACTTTGCGCAATTCGCAACAAGGGACGTCCGGCTGAGATTCACATTTATCCTAGTTCCACAAAAAAGACCGCTTCTCAGCTCCAGTGAAGCGGATGAACGCAACATGATATAGTGAACTATCTTCTCACCATCGTATCGTCATGAAAGCGATTGCAAAATGCCAGTGGAATGTTTTTTTTCAGTGGTAGAGCCACTGTCAGCTAAGGGAAATCTACACTTTCTTTTGCTATTATCGCAATAGCCTAGAGTCCGATGATGCAATGTGGCGATGACTTTAGTCGCCAACTTCATAATGGTAATAACATAATGGCATTGTGCACGTATAACTTTCAGGGATGTTTTTGTGCGAGCGCGTACAATTGAAGGGAGAGTTGGGAAAAGAGTATGATAACTAAAGTCAACATAATGTATTTTACTGATGAAACTTTTCCCGTATAAATGGACATGAATTCACGTTCTAACTCATATGAGCGTCTGAAACACTTTTTCTCTTCTGCCGGCTTCGTTACTTAATATGAATACAGAAATGCTCAGGGAAAATCCAGCATGTGTAATGTACAACCACATTTGGGAGTTCGGTATCCGTAATAAAAGGTAATACATATATGAAAAACTGGTAGGGTAAAGTAAAAGGAAAGGCGGACAAAAGTGTCACGATTCGTTGAAAATGTTGAAATATGTTTATTACGTTACCTTAAAGACCAGAGGGATGAGGAGAGAGAAAAGTTTGCAGTTTTTTTTATTTTCCGTGTGCCTTCATTCTTGGCTAAAAAACTGCATTCACAGTTCATTCCTGACTGGATATATTATGTGTCAGGATGTTCAAATAAAATTGGTTTAATACTTGCAAAAATGTTGGTCTATAAAACTGTGGCGTGAAAAAGTCCTATAAAATGTATAGAGGAAAATCACAAAAGAACTGGGTTTATATTGAACTTTGTAGACTGTACTGTAAATGGCCTAGTAAAGAATGCGTGTTTTCAGCCTTTTAAAACTAACCTCTAGTTTGTGGCAACTAATATGTTTGTGTAGAACTATTAAGAGAATTTTCAACTGTGTTCTAGATGAAAAAAAAGTTGAAATACTTACCTTTGTGAACAATGAACATGTAAACTGAATTAGGAAGAAAGAAAGTTGCAATTGTAAACTAACTGACGTGGACACACCTATTTTATATCTGCTGTCAAAACTGTTACAAGAGTTGGGGAAAAAGTTAAAAGCCCTCTCGCCCCTTTCTGTTGTCTATTTTTTTCTGAGGGGAAAAAGTTGTTCTCCTTGATAATCTCCTTTCTCTTAATAGCGTTGGTTGGCTCAGGTTAAGCAGTTAAGAATGTCTACGAAGAATAAGAGAATTTTTGGAATGTGTCCACTTCATGATGCCTCTTGTTTTTCTACATGATTGCCCCTTCATACGTACTTATTTCTCCTCTCTTTGTTTCATTCCCTACTTTTCCAGAGAAATCTAACTCTCAGTTTTCACACAATGTACATATATGTAGGATGTGATTATGGAATGTGTGCACTCGCTCTGTTGTTATCCTCTGTTTGACGTATTAAGACAAACCCGATTTTTACAGCTTCTCCTAAGGATAAAATACGGATTCCATTAGGCCAGCCAACTACTCCTAGGAAATAGGTGGTGGGATGACTTGGCGCTTAAAATCATATGCTTGTAGAAGCTCACTTCTATCATGAGATTAGTGTTAGCCTTTCCAACTTGTTCATTCCAGACAAAAGCCAGTGGCTATGGGATGTAACTAGAATACCATGCAATCTACCCTCAGAAATTTTTGTATGTTTGAGAAGTTTGCTATCAGTATTCTGGTACATATGTCAGTCTCCGATTTTCAATGGTAACTTCCATGGTCTGTCGCCAGCATTTCGACCGTTTAAAAACACACACACATGTGAAAGAGTGCCATTGAAGCAAACTGGCAAAAATCATATCGAACTATCTATATTTACTTGTAAGAAAACAGAAAGATAACGAAAAAAATATTCCCCTCTTCTTTCGTACAGTTGTATAGGTATGAAGGTTCGTTACATTCAAAAAGTGTATTAAAGGGACAGAGAATATAACGGTTTTTCTTGCTCCACTTCTTTTTTCTTTCTGTTTTCGACCACAATCTTTTTGCTATCTCAAGTCATGTCGTCGTCTTCTTCTGAGCAGAACTCTTCACTCAAGTCTCCACTTGAAAAAAAGTACTTATTCCAATGCAATGCTTGGGATAAAAATTGTACAACGAGTGAGAATTTGATGTGCTGTAAGATGGAAAAGGGAGATATACTCATTTTTCAGACTTCTCTAGCTGTGCGGCCTTGTTCTTATAGAAAGCAAGACGGCTAGAGCGTGAAGGGAAAAGGAAGTTTTAGGAAAAGGCTGCCAAAATATCAGCATGATGCCCGGCCCCATACTAGTCCTCAGTTTTACGTATATCTTCATATTAGGCCATGAAATCAGCATCATAATAATACTTCAGTGTCCTCATCCACATAAATACATTCCTTTTAACATACGAGCCTCGACAGGCATGCTTTCTCCAAGTAAGAAAGCTTTGCTAACGAGCATATTACCGAAATAGGAAGCACAACACATATATTCACAAAGTAACTATTCTTGTGGCAGATGGCAAATAAGAGGGAGCAGGAATGGAAGCGACACGGTGACAGCCCCTTTAACACGGAACCAGACACAGAAAAGTAAACTGGCCAACTTATTATTCCGCTGTAATTTAAAGTAGGCATCCCACCACCACTGCAAGTTTTTTTTTACAGTAGAGTTATGGATAGTCATATAAATAAACTAATGTTACACTTTGTGCATCTCTATAAAAAAAAGTTTTCTTCTTCTGTGGACACACATAAAAGATCAAATGTACATATGTTTGTAGGCACGTGAGATATGTGTTTTGAAGAAGTATTTTTTTTTCATTCATAATGTGCTGGTATATGCACACATAAAGTAACTCTGGAGAGAATGTGTCTTTTCCAGACCTCTCGTCTGAAATATGCATGATCCAAATTTATTTTGCATCAAATATTCATCCACTTACATTTTCAGGAGATTCAAGCAATTCGTTTGCACGCTATTTGTTTTCTTCACAGGGTTTGTTGTCTTCTTCAGACTTTTTTGGTTGACTTTGTTAGTGCAAGGGGAAGTATCTCATAGAGGAAGAGTTTCGGCTCCTTTTTCTCTCTTTTTACATAAGAAGAAACAATTTCGGACATACCCATATTACTTTAAAGAAAATTCCTGCTTTAAACACACATATTTTTTCCAATAGGATGAGATAAAAGTTTAGGGAAAATCGTAAACTGCCTTTCAAGAATCCTTATCAGCTAGTTAGTTTTTTTTAGCTTAACTCCTTCACTTTGAAGGGGAGAATTTTTCCAAAAATTACAAATACTTTTGAACAACTGCGCCCCCATATCTGTCTAGTGAAAGGCGTTAATGAAATTAAAAAGTAGACATGTATACTTTCCCATCTACCATTTGCATAATTGGGAATTTTATTCCGTTTTTTACCCTCCCACCATATAATACTTTCCACCCGACAACTTTTCACTCTTTGAAAGGAGAGCCTATATGAAAAAACCCAAAAGAAAGGAACAATATAAGCGTAATCTCTGGCTCCGTTTGTGTAACTAAGGAAGGAACTTTTATCATTTCTTAGACTTTTTATTCTCAGTTTAAAAACGAAATGGGCTGAAATAAATGAAAAATACATTTCCTATATATCTTCTGCTACACCATTAGCCCGGCTACTCCAAGGACTGCAGAAGCAGAGGGTAATTTTTCCACTTGACTGAATTGAAAACGGTTTTTTCACGTTTGGGATTTTATCCCAAAAAAATGTTTTATCGAGGATAGCGTAAGTGTTATGTTATCCCAGCGTAGAAGTGTATGATGATCACACCTAAAAAACCGTACCAGCCACCTTGATGATGATGGTAAAATTCTCATTCACATCAGAGGCAAGTTACAATTGTAAGCACGATGGAATCATGTGTGTCTCACGCAGTTTTTTCTTCTGAAGATGATGATCACCGTGATAAGGAAAGCGAAGAAGCAAAAAAATCTTTCAAACTCATGGGAATCGCTTTCTAAAACACTAACCCGTTCTGCTCCACTTGAAATGTGCTGCTTGGCTATTAGATTGCCTTGTTATGAAGTTCTGGTGGGATAACTCCTCTTTTTTCCTCTGTGTACAGGAATCCGGTCCGAAATAGACATTAGATTGGAATGATACAGCAGGCGGGATACTTATTTTCAGTTCGTTCTTACTTACATATGGCTCGCTCATCATGTCATCTTATTCATTGGTGTATATATACCTACCTTCATTTTTTTGAATATTCTACTTTCCTTTGTATTGGCAAGGGATATCATTGAGGGAGGGAAGTTTTTTTCTTTATCACTCAACTCTTCGTGAGAGGATTGCAAGAAATAAATGGGAAAGTCTTTCCGGGGTATCATTCCAACTTTATTATCTCTAGAACAAGCATATATAAACATGTTCATCTCCGCTTTCTCTTATATATGAAACTCGAGCACTTTCTCAAAAAAGAGTTGAGTGAAGTGCTCATTTCTTTTTCCTGTGTAAAACTTAACCATCGGACCGGGAGAAGCAACTGAATATTCGTATAATAGTTGCAAAGAATGTAGTTTCAAGGAATATAATAATATACAAATTCCCACGCACTTACTTCCATAAAATGCACGCTACACAGAGATATATACCAATAACGAGTTGGAACTTGGTGCTGCATATAAGCAAGTAATTTTTTTGGAAGGAAGCAAATGGACTTAAATAAGAGAAAATAGGGGAAAATATGTGTTATTATCAAGTATCAAGCGGCTGCTGGTGCGGAAAACTATTTATTATATTTCCCATTACACTTATGTGTTTGTGACTTAATTTGAATGTAGGATGGTGGAATTTTGGAACGGGTAGGATTTTTAGAAAACACTCGTATCTGTATTCTATGCATAGACTCAAAGTAGGTTAGTCCACAACATTTGCATCATTACAGTAGTATGGTACTAGAGTTTTTTCTTCGTTTTCGCAGATTTCCTCCAGGAAAAAACTTCCCAGCTGCAGCCACCGAGTCCCAAGACTAGTCAAAACTGGCTCAGTTGGGATTTTGTAAATCATTTTCAGCTCACTATTAAACATTATGTGATGTGACTTAATATTTCCGAGAAATCCAACTAACTAAGCAATACAAGAAAAGGATATAAAGCATCCAATTCCTTTCTCCATTATGATGATGTAATTCAAAGCTCTGGAAAATTTACATGAATTCTTTGTATAACATGTCCCTAATATAATAAAAATGTACGACTGGGATCATTTAATCATATTTTCAACTTTTCTGTCTCTCTTGAATTGTACGAACTGTTGGCCTCGAGTTCTTGACAAATTGCTAACGAGCTACAAACTCGAGTTTTTTGTGTGTGCTGACTAACAACGCGATAAAACGTTTGAGGGAGCTCTTAAATACAGGGATTATTACCACTTCTTCCTCTACTCTAACTTTTGAAGTACCTATTTTTGCCGTATCATTTTATCTCGGATGTAATAACATACAATCCTTTGGTGTATTTATTATGCACTTGTTAGTTGGTCACGGGTCATGAATAACCATTACGGTCTTGTGGAGGGACATTCATTTCTCGTAAATATAAAAGACTTTCATTTTGCAAAAGTTCAAAAGCAAAGGGGCACACATGGTACAATTCAAGCTCATTCACTTTTATAGTAATCTCGTTCTTCTATAATATCCATTTGAAGAAATGAGCATCTTATTTCCACATGCCGGCTGCGTAACTGTAAAGATTTTACTTTGATGCGTCAATTTACGACAGTTAGGCGAATCCAAAATAGCGAATGTTTTTTCTTCTTGTTTTGTAAAAAGATCACATAATATATATAATCTCTTTAATAACCAATGTCTGCCCTGCACTGCGTAACTAGAGTTTTGAAAGCTTGAAAATTCGCTGACAACGTACAAGCACTCATTTGCTCCCTGATGGTATTCATAGCACTAGCACTCATAATGTGTAGTAAGTATAGTAAAAATAGTTACAGTGTTAGTTTGTGTTTCATCTTCAAAGTTAATAAGACAAAGGTATACTGATTTTGTTGGTATCGCCGACGGCGGTCCATAGTGCACTCTCCGAAATGAAAGTAATTCATGGTTGGTCCTTGTCCTTATAAGAGACATACGACAGTAGCGGTTAGATTTCATATAGCATCTTCCTTTTTTGAGTCATTCTAGCAAAATGAAGTTTTCCTTTGGTTGGTCGACCAGCATGTTTCAAAGTCACTGCACTGAGCCAGACTCCAGAGAGGAAAGGAGTCACTCACGAGAAAACGACAAAGTGAACAATAAATACATTGTGAGGAAAAGACGTTAGACTGATGTCAGATATATACAGCTGGAGGAAAGTGATAAAGGAGGACAGAGTTTTTGTGGAATCGCAGTCATTCAGTGGCTTTGTATGTGAGACATCACCACTGCCATCATCATCATCCGCGTCCTCCTTCCCTGACATGTTCCTTTCCGTTGCCGCTAACATCATCACCATTAGTATTATTATTATCATAATCAAGAAAAAAAACGGAGAGAGACCAACTGGCTCTGGAGTAAATATCCTTTGTAACTCTCTGTGTTACGGAGCGAAAGGAAGGGAAAAAGATTGAGAAGCTTACTAATGCTATTGTACACCAGAAGAGTGGATGGCGTGTACAGATTTTTTTGACACAGTTGTAC
>JAHZNA010001975.1:0-23054 GCA_027743935.1 Sinodicranocentrus sp. ZH6
ACTTTGCAACTGTCTTGAATTTTCTTTCGTCCTGTATAATAATGGAAAATGTTTGAATGAATAAAAAAATAGACTACAGTACAAATGTCATGTCACCAATTAACTTTTTCCCGTACTCGGAAAATCCAAGACATAAGGGGAAATTCAAAGAGCACAGAATGGGAGGAGAAAGTTCACTAAAAGGAAAGCAGTTGTTGCTCCCGTCTTTCTTAACAACAATAATTTCATTGGAGATCCATAAAGTCTAAATAAATAGAAGAACGTTTCTCAACACACGAGGGATGGTGAAAGGAAATAAAACTGAAATCCTCCTTTTGCCCCCTTTCCTGTTTTATTCCGTTTTGGTCAGTTTACTCCAGAGTCGTTTTCCTTTCCTCAAGAGATGAAGAAGGGAATAGGGAAGGAGCTGGAGAAAGTGACTCTACTTGAGACAAAATGCAAGCCAAGGTTAATGGGCAAGCAGTTGAGTTGGAATGGTCTTGAGGAATTAAAAGCAACATTCGTTAGAGTCGAATCCCACCATAAAAAGTCCGTTATACTCTTGGAACCTTGGGCACGGATGAACTTTCCCTTTTTTGTTCAACTCCAGAAATCGATTTCTCAACAAAGTCACAACAAACTGGAGAAAGTCCGAAGAAAACGAGAGGATCAAAGTGAGATGGGAAAATTCACAGTTTCACTTTTACAACAGGATTTTATACGCATGCATAAAGTGCACAAGAAGAGAAAAGCCGGCGGAGGAAAGACCTTATTTCTTAATGCATCTTCCCGTAATATCCTTTCGTGGCTGGATAGTTCTACGTGTTCATGGAGACTCGTATGTTGAGAGGTTTCTGAACTTGTCCAACCTGTAAGAAAGGAAGCAATTTGAGTACTGAGCTCATCCACGAGTTTCTTACAAGAAACTTTTTTCGTCTTTAGGTACCCGAATCTCACTAAAGAGAAAGTAAAGTAACAAGGAGCTGATCCCGTATTCTCACTTTTCTCAAGTGTACACAACTATTTGTAGAGCATACAGAATGAGAAAAAGAGAGACTTACATTTTTAGCTTGTTGATCGCTCGGTGGAACACTGGAACGAGGAAAATGGATAGAACCAGAGTACGACTCACTATCCACTCAGCTCACTTACAGACTGTAGGATGTTCCAGTTTTTACACGAGAGAAAACTTGACTCTTTTCTCTCACTCAACCAGTGTGTGTGAGCGAGAGTGAGTGTGGTGTGCGCTCTTTTTACATGAATGGTAGTGAAAGCAAATGAACGAGAAAGAGAGATGCACACGAGAGAAAGAACTGGAGAGGAGAGAGTAAAGATAGAGAAAAGTTTTACAATTCCTCTTAGCTTGGGAGGGGTATATAAGGGCTCGGGAATAGTGTTTTATGTAAAAACACTACTGCGATTCGGTTTACGAAACGAAACTTGACGGAGACTGCTCCTCTCTCCTTTTTTCTATGTATTCCCACACTATCACCTATACACTTGTACTTTCTCTCAAGAAATTTTCTAATAGGAATAGAGACAAACTAGGGCTCTCGCTCCTTTCTCAAAACTACTTTGGGCAAGAGTGTGTGTATGTGTGTGGGCACAGCTTGGGATGTTGATGTTGTGATGTTCCCTTCCAATATGTGTAAGTATGAAAGAGAGGAAAACTGCTAGTTTCTTTTTTCTCTGTATATTTTTTCTTTCTCTCTCTGCCACCACCACACTGTTAGAGAAAGGAAGAAAAAGGCAATCCGCTTTTGTCTGCGTCGTGGTGGTCGTTAAGTCCAGGATGATGAGCCGGTGTGTGTGGGGAAGCTTCTGCTTTTTACTCTAGTTATTCTCTTGTCCTGGCATGACCACTTTCTGTCCATGAGACTACTACTTTACTCTAGCTTTAGTTTGACTATGTCAGTGAAACTGAGAGAGAAAACGGGAGCTGCGGCAACCTCCTTTTTTCCTTCATGCTTTCCATGTCCTTGGCACTTGACCAGAAATCAGGACCTGCAATGAAAGCAAAAAGAATAGGATAAAAAGTTTATATGGGAGAGATCATCTAATATGGTTTATATTATGCATATTCTCTAATGCTATGCAGAGCAGAATAATATGATTTTTTTCTTCATTCAATTCTTTCTCCTATTTTATACATATCTTCTTGCCTTTTTTTGAGAAAGAAAAGTACCTAGTTGGAAAAAAGCATAGCCTATAGTGTGTGAGTTTGTGTGTGAGCATAACATGGTACAAGATATTTTGACATTTTTAATATGCTCACAATTTGTTCATTGAGCTTCTTCCCAAGAACAAAGTCAACATTTCACAATGAACCAGAAAAGAATCTCCATTTGTTTTAATTTGTACATGTTTTGGCAAACCCTTGAAGCGCTTTGCGGCACATATATCACGCGCTGGTGGAATTCCCTTTTACAAAAATATTTTCTCCTCCTTCTCATTCCAATCCGAAAACGTTATCTCCCTCCACTCGCACTTTATAAGACTCGTTTAATTGTCTATGTTGCCACTGTAAGCAATCATTCTTAAGAGGATTATACTCTGCTACATGGCCACTTTGTAGTTTAAAAAATAAAGTGGCACAAAATCATCAAGAGAGAGAGGAAAAGTTGACTCATGGAAAAATGAACAAGAGTTCACATCCACATACACATTTTACTAGAATCCTTGATTTGTCGCACATTTCACTCTCTTTCCCTCATTTTTCTAGCAAAAACTACTGTGTATCCGTTCCTCATCCAAGTGTCCACATTAGATAGTCTATATTATGCTCATTTTTAACGACCTCGTAGTATGAATGGTATCATCAGCAGATTCTTTTTCAAATGAAATTCACAGTCTCTTGTGATACGACCAAATCACCACTCCTCCGCATACATACAACTTTTTGGCATTTTTGGTTGCGGGATGTTGCACTTTCTCTAATCAACACGAGCGCAGTTGTTGGGTTGGCAGAGTTTTCTCGGGAATTGGCTCACTCCATATTGCTCCTAACTTTGAGGCTTTCTTCTCTCTCTTTCTCTCTCTCGTAGTCAATTCCCACACACAATGGGATACACTAGGAGAGAAAGTAGCAAAGGGAAAATGCACTTGTGAACTTTGATAGCCACAAGAGAAGAGGGACTAACGTGTCAACTGCAATCTGCTCCTCTCAGCGTTTATAATGTAGGTCATTAGATGCTAAGGAGACCATTCTACATTTTAATGCAAACTCTGTCCTCCCCTTTTTATATAGTCCCGGATACAAAAATGAGTGGGAGAAATTAAGCTCAGAGATGGAAAGAGAAAAGAAAAATTCCAAAAAAAGCAAAACCAGTCTCTAAGCAAATGCCCCAATTTGAATTTCGCTTTCGCAGCAGCTACTTCAAAGTTTTTCTTTTCCCGGTGGTCTCCCCTATGCAAAAAATATATATTCAAATGAGCTACTAGAATCGTGATTCTTGTCTAAAATTTGGTCTAGTCTTGTGCTCTAAAATAGGGACGTAACAAAGTCTCATAAAAAGTGTTTGAGGGAATTAGCTAAAGCGAAAAATGGGATCCCAGTGGTGACTTGGTGGAATAAAGATGATATCCAAGTTCCCATATTTTATTCTAAAGATGCTTTCTCCTATGTGTCCTGTCCCCTTTTTTTATTACTCAATTGCCAGTTACACTTTTGGATCTTTTTTTCAACATCTTATTCATCCTCCCATGCTTGAAGCATTTTGTGTAACACTTCAATACGAAATATGATACAGTCTCACAGGTACACAGAGAGAGAGGGAGAAGTTGGCGCTGAAGAAGTGGAGCGTGATCTTTCATACTTTTTTCATTCATGCTTCAATCCACTCCATCCTCCTATCCATTTTTCGGAGGATATTGAGCCTTATTTTGTAGAGCTTTTATAGATTTTTTAATGTGCCATGTAGATTACTCTTTTTCCAGAGCTATGCAAGCGTTATTAGTTGATTGTGGAAATAATGTATGAAGGTCTAGTTTCTTCTTCTACATACGAGGAAAACATGGTTGTTCATTACACTCTGTTAGAGAAAATATCGATCCTTTCTTCTCACCAGACACAAAAGGACTACTTATCAATCTTTCCTGATTCTCCATTCCCGTGAACCTGAATGGAAATCGATATCTGAAACAAAATACGAGATCTCTCGCATTACTCTGATTCAGTAACAGAGGCGCTGGGTAACTTTGGAGTGAAATTGTACGTAGCCACGTAAATTCTAGCACTCAAGGCGTACATGTCATCCCATAAATTGCAAAAAAAGAAAAGAAATTGAGCGTTATTCATAATGCGAATGCAAACTATCTGTCTGCAGAAGTCAGTGGTCTGGTCTCCAGGCCAGAGAAAAAAAGGGAGAATAGGCCTGTTACATTTACGAGATTGAAAGATCCGGAGGAGGAAAATGTAGTCAGTTTTTTTTCTCCTTTTGACTGGGCGGATGAATCCCTTCTTCATCGAGAGTACAAATAACCGATACATTTAGGAATATATCGGTGTGTAAAACTTTTGGAAAAAAAGTCTCGCTCTCGCTAAAATGTCTCTATTGAAAAGGGAAAAGAGCAAAGGAGGAAGAGAAACTGAGAAAATTTTTGTGCACAATATGTGGAAATGGAAAAGTAAGTATTTTTTACAGAGTTTGAGGAAAAGAGCTCCCTAAGCAGAAGAAAGTGGAAATATGGTATATGCATAGTGATTCAATGGAAAAAATAAGAGTGTGCCTCCGGAAGAAAAAAAAGTACGATATGCACACACACACACACATGATGTCTGGCGTACGTTCGTTTTTAGGTGTAGTCTTAACAGTCCACTTTAAAGAGAAAGCTCTACACAACGGGAAGATACAGCCTATTCACATAAATTTCCCCATGGGTCGATTCCCTTTCCCTTATGGTCACTCGTAACTTCCATCTTGATATTTTCCATAAGCTTCTTTCTCTATTCATGTTCCTTTTCTCTCCTTTTTCTAATACCTTTGCCTCTTCATAAACATTCTTATACTCGTCGGAAGGATTTCACTTATAGCTTGACTAAAAAATAGCGATGTCTGCAAGAAAAAAGATGAAAAAAACTAGTTGCCATTTTGGCTTTTCTCTTTCCACTCACTCTCCTGGGCTGCTTATGTGCCTCCGGTGGAAAATTTCGAAGAATCATTTTTTTTATATTTATAATAGTTCAAATATCTACATTTAAGGTAAGTATGGTGTAAATGTTTATAAGGAAAGTGCACCGGCCGCAAGATATAAAAATGGGCTTCTTGATCTTGTCCTACTTTCCCCCTTGTACCATCACGTATTTGACGATTGAGTGGTTTGCAAGGAACACATTTTCTTTGAACACCCTATCTCCACAGAATTTGCTCACTTTTCCATTCCTCGGTTTTGTTTCACAAGAGGAAAGCCCATATTAGTTTCTTGAAAGCTGCAAGGAAAAAAATCAAAAGCTTGAAACAATAGAAAACCCTCTGATTTCAGAAAGTCATTAAGTTTTTGTTGAAACTCTTGATTTTTTTCCCTCAAGGGAAAAAAGCCATTATCAACGGTAGGCACAAACTTTAGAGGGGAAAGTTAAAAAAGCATGCAAAAGCTTGTGAATGAAGTGTTTTTTTTATGAAAAAACGACTTATGTGCTGAGAAATGAGTAATCTTTTCTAAGCACGTAATAACCCGTATGAAAACTACTCACGGTGCACACAAGGGCCATTCACGAATGTAAAATATATTTTTTCCCAGAGATCTCCCCATATTTGTTGTTTTATCAGATTTTCAAAAGAATAGCTAACTAAAACGTTTCCAAAATGCGTGTATTTTTCTCATATCATTCTCTTCCCAGAGGGTATCTTGTGGGCAGAGACAATAAAGGATTGGAAATATGAAGCTTTTTATTTTCCACTGGGGCTCAATATAATGCCCCAATAATGGATTCGATATCTTCATCCCTTTCATGGGACCTTGATACACTGCCAGAAAAACGTACATTGCACAAAAGACAATATCCATAGAATCCTGTATAAAGCAGGAAGTCTGTTTGCTTTTTGTCATCATCAGCGCTTACATATGTGTGTCATGTTCGGAAAGAATAACAGTTGTGGTGGGAAAGCTGCATCTACTCATAATAAAAGACACACGTGATCGGGTCCATGTCCAAAAGTCACAATGTTAAGCTGCCGCTTTGCCGAAAGTAGTCATTAGAAAAACAAACCACATTAACGGGAAACTATCCCAGTAAAAGGATTTCTATTACTGGCATGAGAAAAGAAGAGGAAAAAACTAGAAAAAAAACTTGCCGCATAGTAAGAAGTGAAGAAAGCATGGATTTTCCTTGCGGTGTAGAAAGTCGACTTTCATGAAAGAAATGAGAATAAAAAAAGGAAAGTTTGAAAAAAAAGAAACTAGCAAGCACTTTCATTCCCTGTGTAATGTTCTTTGATAGGAAATCCGTATGAAGAAAAAAAGAGTAGGGAAAGTAGAAAAGGGAAATTATTTGGCTCGAAAACCCCAATAAAAGCAAAGAACAAAACTGNACTCAACCACCCCTCAATGAGGGGTGGCGCCCAAGACTGACACACACACTATATGTGTACATATATTTCTATTTTCAAACCAATAGATTTTCTCTCTCAAGCGTCTCTTTTCAATGTGCGAGTATGAGCTTGTGTACATTTGCAAAGTAAGCAGGGAATGATAGACGGATGAGTAGATGGGGATGAGAAGATAAAAGTAAAGTTTGTTTTAGCCTTGAGAAGGATGTTTGCTGGGGATGCATGTATACAATAATATCTTTTATGGATCTATGTACAAAAATTGATGTAAGATATTACACATATTTGGTTATTTGTGTACTAAATATGTAGTAGAAATGGAACTTAAGCACACATGTTTCAAGAGTTTTTAGAGAGAGATCAGTCGGCGGGAAGGTATATTAGGAGAAAGTAATGATTTTTAACTTGAAACGCTTTCCTTTCTTGTTGAGAGGAAAAGAATTTCCTTCCTGTGTAGAAATTGCTTCCATTTTAAACGGACTCAGTTTATGGTATTGGGATTTCAACAAGAGTTTGAAAAAAGTTATGGGCTTTGCATGCGTTGTATGATTTCGGGATGAATTATTCTCGGAACTTGTGGATAAATTATTAATGAATGTTTTTATGTAGCATGATGGAGTTATTAATTCACGTGATTTGGAAGCATTCCTTGTACAAAAATGGATTTGGAACTTACTTATAAACCAGGGGAGCTGAGGAGTATATCATGTGACAGGGAGGAATTTACTAGGAACCAGTTTATCTCAAAAGTGTTTTGTGGTATATAGAAAATCTAAAATTCAAAAAAATCCCAGGCTGGGAAAAAGTGAAAACTGGATTTTCTAGCCACAACTAATTCATAATTCATTCTCGTCCTTAATATCCATCCTACACTCGTACATCTTGCCGCTAGCATACAAACGGAGAAACTTTTTTCGTCTCGGTTTCTCTCTCAGAGGAAAGCGTATACGGGAGGAAAACGGGTTTTACTCATTTTCACTTGCTCAGTTGGTATAAAGATGGATTTTGAAATGAGCTGAGTGAGGAGCGAAGCGTGGGTTGAGCTACTTGACTAAACTTGACACCATCGTCAAGTTTCTTTTTGTCGGAGATTACATCAACTTTCTCTAGTTTTATTCTCCATCCTCATTCTCTACTTTTGCCATCATCATTCCAACTTGAAATTCACCATTCCCACAACAGGGGAAACACGGGAAATGACTTGGATGTCGACATTAGCCTTTAATATAATATACATTTCTGCATTATCCTCTTGCGGGGAATAGGGAACCAAGATGAAAACTTTCTTGCATTTCGTCTCCAATTCTCAATGTCGTATTTTCGACTCCTCGGAGATGGAAGCTTTCTTCATGCGTGAAAGAAAAAAAATAGCTTGTCCCTTGGCAAGTGAATGATTCTCTATAAAGATGGAAATTTAATCCAGATTAATAGTCACTCATATTAATTCTCCATTTGTATAATCATTTGTGATAAGTGCTTGACAAAAAAGAAAGGCAACCAGCCAACCATACTTTCTTGGAAATACATTCTTAAACTATTCCTGAGGAAGGGTTAAAAAATCACTATTCACTAGATAACATCTTATAATATATATCCAGCCCTTCCGGCCACCCTCCTACTTTTAGGTATATCTTCAACAAATGAATAATTTCTTTTCCAGACTTTCTTCGAAGCTCGTGTGAATGCGTAAGTGTTGTCCTTGTGGGTAGGTCCTTGAAAGAAATAAGTTTTTCAAGGGTTATGAAAAAGTCGTCTACGATTTTCATTTCTATACGGCTTCAAGATGTTCATACATCCCAAGTCATTTTTCTTTCTTATAGTGTTTTTAAAATAGGAACAAAAGTTGTTTTACATTCTTACGATCATCACGCCAAAGACTTGAAATGAGAGCTCTCATTCACTTACCAACTTTCACTTTTCAACTCTCATCCACTATGCAAAGTTACATTAATTTACTGATACTACACAAAAGTTGAAAAGTTTGAAAGTCTCAAGATTCCTGAAACAAAGTTTGAGAAGAGAGACAACGAGAAAAAAAGATGAAAAGACGGAGAGACTCATTCTGAAAATTTCAAAATGACATTAGTTTCTCTCAGATTAATATATTATTCTTGTGCTAAAAATATATTACGAGAAATGTTTATGTACGCTTTGCTTTAATAATTCATTCTCTTCTTCAATTTTCCCCATCCGTCATTCTTCTCAAGTTTATCTCCGTTAAAGGAATTGTGATTGTGTACAACAGAATATAATGCGCTTATTATCCTCTGCAAATGAATAGGGATTGTTAAGGAGTTCCTAATGGATGTTTGCTCCGAGGATAATGATTACAATTTTTTATCTAACCTATTTTTCCCTACACATTTTCTAAAGCTACGTAAACTGGGCTAAAAGCATAATTCATTCTTTCCAAAATATTTTCTACTACTTCAACTGCACACAATGGCAAGTTTTTTTCTCCACGTTTTCGATGGACGTGAACGTCTTCCTCTTTTATTGAAACTTGTTCCTGAAACGCATGTACAAGTCAATTTTCCCAGCTTTACTTTCCCCCTTTTAGATTTCCGGAAATGGAAGACAGGGAACGGTGGGAGACGCTTGAGAACAAAAATGCCAGTTCTCTGTGGAAATTCAATCTTGCAGGAAGCTATATGCATGGTGGAGAAGGTAGGGTGTTGAAAGTAATGAAATATATTTAATGCTTTCACTCCCTTTCTCTCTCTTCCCAGACCTATGTACAAGAAAAGCAATGTTAGAGCTTTATTCCAAAGATTACATCAGCAAAAGCTCCTCTCGAATAATCGGCTGTAGTGAAGTTGATGACGATTCTTAACAAGAGAAAAAAGACAATACAGGAAACAAGCCTTCACTCAAATTGAACAGAGTCCGTAAAAAAGCCAGAGAAAAAAAGCCGGGCACACACACACACTTTCTCCGCACAGATGGGCCAAGGGTATAAAAACACATTATGTATTCTTTCCGTTGATAAAGGTATTTTCCTAGGAATTATGGTTGGATGATATGACTCCGTTATATATCAAATCTCGGATATATATTTATTCCAAGAATATTATTCCTTCCAAGCACATCTTTCATTCCCGTATGGAAACTTTTTCTTAAAAAACGAGTTTCCGTTTTTGCATATATTTTTATCTGGAAAAATATACATCCACTCCGAAAAGAGCCGGATTCTCACAAGCAGTGCAAAGAAGCCTCTTACTCATACCCTGCATCCGTTTATCTTGATGTGTAAGCTGGAATAATAGGATACGACTAAAAGTAAGTGTTTAGATACACGTCTAACGTTTTTTCTTTCAAATCCTTCCCTACGTGCATTCCAGACTTATAGACAGATCCAGATCCAGGTTGACTAGCATCATATACGCTTGACTTTCCTTGCTGATTTCTTCTCCCCTTCTTTCTCCGATTCTATGAAGTCTTCCTCTTTTGTGAGGAAATGCTCAATACTCGCATAATATATTTTTTGGGCAATATGCTTCCAGGGACATTTCTTTCTGTGTCCGACATTCTAACATTTTTTGTCGATTCTACACGTGTATCCAATGCATTTCGGAGATGGGAAGGGAAAATAATGCAACGTGACATGACGTGTACTTGTTATGCTGTGTAGATTGCATTGTCAAATGTGCTTGTACAATGTTGTGGGGCACGTCCTTTGGAAAATGCGTAATGCTTTTCTTTCCCAATCTACTTCATTTGGAATATCCAAAAGAAAGATAACATGGAGAAAGGGAAAATAGCACGTACAAGCCAACAACACTTAGTTTGACTTGATACGTACCTCGGCTGTCCATAACAATCTTCTTTTTCCCTTTTGCTTTCTCCATCAATCTAGCTGATTTGAGATTGAAAGGTGAAAGTAAAAAAAAGTTTTTATTGGGAATGTCCGGGTGTGTGCTTTTTCATTTTCGCTTTTACTCTCAGCTTGGATCATCATTTTCTTCGCATTTCAGCTATTTACAATGACGTCGTTTGGGTTATTTTTGGGCACTTTAAAATTACACGATATACGAGATCTATAAGGAAAATGTGTGTATTGGGAAAGGTATGTGAAAATTATACAAGGATTTCCACTTATATCTCCTCTTCATTCCTTCGATTCCTTAAAACTGCAGTTTGGCATGCACGCTCTCTACTTTTTAAAGCTACTTGAATGGAGCATTTTAGAGAAAGCGTTTTTTTGTCGATGTCAGATTTCACTCTGAGTTCTTTCGGAAAACTTCTTTTTTTCTCAGTATTATTTCCTCATTTCATTGTTATTCCCCTTCTCCTCTACATATTACTTCAGTTAGCCTGTCTCCCTATTGGAGAAAGTAAGTACACTAGTGAACAACTTTTTTTCCACGGTTCGCTTATCCCAAAGTGGATTTGCTTTTTGGAATAAAAATCTGCGTCATCTCCAGAAAAGAAAGTATCCGTAGGATTTGGAATCACTCCATTGTGGCAAATGAGCTCTTGTGTCGTCTCAATTGAAACTACAAACTTTCTCCAGCTCTCTCCTGTCTTTCCATTCGATTAGTGTATTCAATGAGGTAAAGCGTTCGGAAGCGAGTGTCTCTTTTCGCAAATAACTTGAGTACATAATGATGATCAAAGTACAAAACGTGAGGGAAAAGGCTTTGATTCTATATACGGCACAACTTTGAAGGAAAATTTTACACCATACTTTTTCCCCCTTTTTTCTAAAATAAAAAGTTTACAAATTTTTTTAAACGGGAAGTTGCAGCAAAAACTTTTTTTTAAACTTTAGCATTCGGATAAACGTAGAAATGGGAGAAAGTCGGTTCATATTATTACCAAGATTTTCTGATAATTTACAATAAACGTTGTCTCCTGAATTGGCGCAATAATAAAAAGTGAGTAAATGAAGGTAAAACTAGAAAGAAAAGATATCTTCAAGAGGAGAAAACTACTGAAGATTCCAGACAACTTACATCATCTGCTAGTTTTCTCGTTCAAGAATGCGCGATGACAAAGTTTGAGCATTTTCTGCTATAATCAGCATTCTCATCTTGTATGATAGCAAGTTTGCAGAGAAAAGCAAAGTCTGTGTCGACTGACGCCTCACTTTCTTTTCATACGGTTTCCTCCTCATTTACCCCTTTTTCTACCTTATCTGGAATAAATCAGGGATAGCCAGTGAGTTTCAAGACACTTGACCTCGTTCCTCTAATGACGTACAGATATAAAGTTACACAGATTCTGAGTGAGACTCAAACCTTTCCGCTTACATTACACTGAAAAGCTTTATCCCTTCGTTATTAATTTCGCACGAACTGTCATTCCAACTCTCATCCTGAGTTTTACTCTACATCAAATATAATCATGTAAAGGAATCAGACACCGATCGCGAAAACTCCTTCCTTTGGACATGGCCCACACACACACTTTTCCCTTTCATCCAGAACAATTCAGTTTTTTGTATTCTAACGAGGGATTCATCTTAGAATCCATATCGGATTTCAGTGCCGTCCTGATTTTTTTTGTAAACAAATAGTACACCCTCAAAGAGATGACAAAAGGCGTTTCGTTTACAGTCTCACGAAAAATTGAACCATTCAAGCATTCACAAAGGTTTCCAGCATACAAGGATGCTTAAGATAAGAAATAAATAAATATCTCTCGTCAAATAAGGTATCATGTAAATATATAATAAAGCCTACCGTCTCAAGCTACATATACGCATGAAAAGAAACTCAGTTTTGTTTGCTGTTCTCGGTATGCATCCTGCCTGATTATGGCAAAATGTTCCAGATGGGGTGCCGAATTTCTGAGAATTTTCCTCTAACAAGGGATTACTGCTTCTCCTGATTTCGCAAATTTCTTGTATAGTTTCCTTTATCAATGTTTGTGTTAAAATTTGACGTACACAGTTGCTATTGAATCTTTATGCATCATCTGGATTATCCATGTGTGTCGGTAGAGGTTATTATTAGGGATGGATGTGGAATGGAAATGATTGATGTGGGGAGATGAATGATGACGTGCCTACAAAACCTCAATTCTCATCTGGCCATGAAAACAACGTAATCTTCTTGGTAAACTTGTACACACATTAAAAGGATTCATGTTGATAACCCATTATTTCTCAAAATTGCTTTGAGCCTCTACTTCATCTTCGTCTCATGAAAGCGACGGTTAATTTGAATGATTAACATCCATCACCCCACAACCACCACCACATTGAATTCCCTTCTCTTTAAATTATTCCGTTACGATTTTCACCAACAATATAGATTTTTATTTTATTTAGCCCCTATTTCATAAAAGGAAATCTCGGCTTATTCAAACGGATAACAACACAATTTGTCTCAAAACACAGATTCATCCAAAAGCTGAACAGAAAAAAAAACTTGTAGTAAACAAGGATCAAGTAAGTCTTACGATTACGACGTCCGGCAGGATGCAATAAAATTCATCGGAAGTACATCGCCCGAAAAAAAACTCATATTCTAGAGGGAGTCCATCGCATAAGTATTTGATTCTGTGAATGTTGCCTTTCGCAAAATGTAACCAGGAAAGATTCCCCATCATACCTGTTTTATGTGTGTGCATTTATAAATAAATAATAAAATAATATACCTTCGCAACCCTCACTAGTGTAATCTAAATGATATAGGTAAACCAAAAGAATGAAAACAGAAAATGTCAAAAGTTCATGACAAATGGTTCACTCAAAGTTGTTCTCTTTCTCTGTACCCCTCTGTTCCGCTCTTGGTATCCGTTCTGAAAGAGCTGAGTTGGCTATATCACCTCATATCCAAACAAGAAAATGCTTGGCCAAGTGACGTGGAAATATGTTACAGATAGGTTGACTATAAGTATGTGTGTGTGTGGGCTTGACCAAAACTACTTCATACACAGAATGAGATGATGAATGCACAAGAATATATACTTCCTGTCTCCTGCTGTTATGATGGATTCGTTTGATGATACTCAAGAGTCCATTGTACAAAAGATGCTTCCTTCTTCATCTCCCCTTTTTTCTGAAGAGGAGCAGATGGCAAAGCAGTCATGGTCAATCATTTCATCCAGGGAATTGCCTAAAAAAAATGCCAGAACCCTGAAAGGAGGAAAACAATGGGGAAATTGAAATGGGAAATGAAATGACCACTGTCACTCGTCACAAAAGTCTTCTGAAAATACTGTTTACATTTCAATTTTCAATGGGTTGCCGTTACCTCCTCAATATTTATCTTTGGATTGCCAACAATGGAAAAAAAGTATATGATAAACTCTTTAGTTTCATTTTCATCTGGACAATAAAGTGAACTAGGCTTTGAGATCTTTGTATTTTATATATTCCACCCTCTTTCACCAAAAAGTTGTTTACATTTGATTATTAATGTGACATGGTAGAGAGCTCGCTCCGCATGAGGTATAGATTATTAATGGGAACTGAGGCAAACTTGTAGGGTTCCCTTGTAATGTTTTACAATCTGTTTCTCTCTCTAGCCACCAAAAAGGGGGAACATGTGTAGTTGGTGAAATTCCTCTGGTGAATAATACATGTTGCAATGTTGGACCACACACACACACATACACAAGTTGAGCTTACCTGAGCCTGAGAGAACTTTCGTAGTCGTCAAGCTAAAAGCCTAAAATGATTTTATTTTCTCTACCCAACGTCAAATCTGTCTGAGCCTAGTTGAAGTATTCAACTGGGAGCTTGGGTTGGAAGAGAGCAGAAAATAGGAATTTATTTTTCTCCGTTTCTCTTTGATCAATGAGGTGATGTTTGATTTTCATTATATTTCCGTCTGACCCAATCTACAAAGATTACTAAACCAAACTAACGAGTGGAGATGATAAAAAATGGGATTAATGATAGAAATTCAATTTCACCAAGATCTTTGATACAAGACTCAGCCCTAATATCAAATACTCTTGGTGTCTACTGCAGGAGAGCCTATGAATGGTAAAAAAGGATTCACATGAGTACGGTTCCAGTGGAAAAATTGAGATTGGCTGAGTTCTTCTCAAAAGAGGAAAAAATCCTATATTGTAGACAAGGTTGTCTTATATAAGGAAAAGAAATTCTCAACGAGTCTCCGTGTCTACCATGCATATAAGCTATGAAAGCAAGTACAACAATTCGTATGAGAAATGCTGCAAGACGAAGTATTAATCCGTGTGTGTAAGGAATCCCTTTTCATTCCCTCAAAACGGATGAAAAGTTGAGATATTGAGCATTTGGGCCGTGAAATAAGATATCTAAGCCAAGGTTCGTCTTTTCCAGATCTCTTTTTCCCTTCTCTCTGGGTTCTCATGTGCTCAATAAAAAACGCAAAGTGTAGAAAAAAGGAGAAGACAAGGTTGGATATATACTTCTCGCACTCTTCTTTTAATCCTCATCTCATCTGAAAGTGAGCCTGATGATGGCAAGTCAGGAACAGAGAAGAAAAAACTAAAGCTTGGGTGTGTACGAGAGAACGACCTCAAAAACTAGCGTAAACCTACACTTGTTCTCTTCCACTCTTTTCCCGTCTTGTTCAGAGAAAACACACCCAAAGAGTGGTGGAGAAGAGGCTGGAGAAAAAAAAAGGGAAACAAGCCAGCCTCGTTATAAGGGAAAGCATAAGAAAATAAAATAAAATAAGGCTAAACAAAAGTACACAGGATAAGGGAGCAAAGAAGCTTGCTAAAATTGCCTAAAAGAACAAGTAGAAGAGAAGATAGGAAATAATACAATATATTTATATATATTTATATCTTACCACTTTTCCTTTTCATTATTTTCCTTTTTGCTTTCGCTAAGACCGGCGAAAAAGAGGAAGATGCATGCTGTAGTTGCAATGCTATTTACCATCATCTCATCTCTTTTCACTCCAGGGATTAAGCTTCACCTTTCCATCATAATGGTTTCCACCCGAGCAGAAAGTAATCAAAGAATTGAACGAGTGCAGATAGACACAGTACTAAAAATAACTCTATTCATGGAGGTCTCATTGATGACGATGGATATTGATATAAAAAAATGTGCATGTTCTGGAGAAGCCTTTTAGTGTTTCATAACGAAAGTTTTTTTTGTCAGAGGACATTATGCGGAAGACTCTGGAGAGGTGTACGGGATGAGTCTAAATGGTCTTCAAGCCTTATTTTATTATTATTTCATATGAGACAAATCAACTCATGACAGAAATTCTATTGATAGCCACTTTCACTCTGGCTCACTCAAGTGAATGTGAATGGTGGCGATAAATGAAGAACATAATCGCTTCACCGGCTTCACTACTTTTGTAAAGCGGAGAGGTAGAAGGAGATAACAAGTTTAGAAGCATCGACAACTTTTTGCATTTCCATTATGATCAACAACATTGCCAATCAATCCCATTGACAATTTTCCTTTCAGCTGGGATTTTATATACCGTACGTTTTACCGTAACAATGGGCTTTACAATATTGTGGGATGTAGCATGAGTACGATTATTTTTCCTATTTTGGCGATTTAAACATGCATAGATGTAAAACCTATTTAAAGTGGGTGTGAGATGAAAGATTACCTTGGACAAAAATGTGTTACAGTTTAACGCTATTCAGATACTTATGTATAGTATACTAAACCCCACCATCCGTAGATAATTCCGTTTGAAGGTTTCAGATTAATGTTTAAAATTGTAATACGGCATCAATCCAGATTATGGTTTTCCTGGTCAGTTTGATCACAAATGTAGAAGAATATTTCACCTGTGAACTTTCGATTCAGATGATATAGAACTTATTCTCAGCATTTCTCACATATGAACTCATACTTTTTTACAGCAACCTTTTTTTTACAAAAAACAAATTCAAGAAATACTGGAAGACCTCGAGCAGTCAATATTTTTGCGTACACAGATGTACTACGTGACCAATAAAACCTTTGGGTGAAAATACCATCTGAAAAAGTTTTCCCTCGATGGGATAGACTTTCTTGTTGAGAAAGTTTTACAATCCTCTGTCGATGATCTAACAGATGAGTACGAGTTTTTTTATCGTACTTGTTTCTCCATAAGCTTGTGTACCCCGTTCAAACTCAATGTATCAAGATGAACATGGCAAAGGCTGAATGGAACATGAAAGCAGGTATAGAGAGAGTTCACTAGGAAAACTCTTTTGATGGCTTTTCACCATCAGAGTGGACTCTAGGTGAAAAAATATAACTTATATTTGGTTGTGTATATTGTAGCATTATATGCTTTACGCTCTTTAAGATATACATCGTTTCCGGTTCACAAACAATTTTCGAGAATTTCTCTCTCTTTCATATGGATATAGAATATATCCCTTTATCCAATTGAAGTTGACCATGTTGTGTTGGTTTATATTGATATAATTTAAGTCTTGTCAAACTACTCTTGGGATTCCTTCCCGTTGCTTCTTTTGATCTTCGTAATATTGAAATGCATCAAGTGGAATGCAGAACAGCCTTTGCTCTATTTCCATGTAGAAATCATGTGAATGTGACAAGTCAACTACTGTGCATGAGTAAAAAATCAAAAGGGGGAATTGAAACGTGCTTGAGAGTTGCAATTCAGACTGCTCATTGTCAAAACTTCAGTAGCAGTCTCTCTCATTGTTTGACAGCCCTTTTATTCCTCTTATATAATTTTCTCTCTCAAAAGCTTTCTCTTCAGCATCAAATTCTCTAGAAAAAGTCCATCGCTTAAACACTACCATCCTCTGAATGTCTTTTTTTGTCCATTGTCAATAAAGGGAAAAAGATAATTGAAAGAAGATCGACTGCAAAGGAAACAGGGTAGAATTTCCAAACTTGTATATCTATGAAATAGGATTGAGCGATACATTAGGAAAATTAATTTTCTCCAAAAAGTAATATCAGGAAAATAGTACATCTGCTGTCTTCCGATGACAGAAAATCTAGAGAAAATCAGGAAAAAACTCAGTTTCCCATTTGCCTCCCATTTTCTCCAAAGTTTGAGATAGCCATGTTGAAAGTGGGAGAGCAGAAGGGTTTTTAAACATTATTATTTTAAAAGGATGTCTCGCAAAATACAAGAGGTTATATCAAAGCCTCCACTCGAACTCCATCCTTCATGGTAAGCTTTCCCATCCATAAATATTTCCCTGAGAGAGACAGCCTCCCTCCCTGCCACAAATGATGATGGTGTGTGTAGTCTCCAGTTTGAAAAGTGGATGAGTGAATGAAAGCCCCGGTTGGGAGGAAGGAGAAACTCCCTTTTTGTGAGCACCATCAGTCAGCAACAAATGCACCGGGACTCTAAAGAGAAATATCTACCCTCCATTTGGAGCGACACCGCTTTTTATGTCTTCCATTTCATCTTGCAGATTTTTTTAAGGTGCATAACTTGACGGTATTATATAAAGTCTCGTCTTTTTTCCCCGTCCTGTGTTTATCCACCTCACATGTGTGTGTGTTCGTATTTCCTTGCATATTTTTTCATATTTTTTTTTCTCTAAAAAAAGAAGGAAATAAAGTGTAACGTTATTTCATTGAAGCATGCTTCCTCCTAAGAGCCTCATACTTTTAAGCTATATATCCTTGTCGGTTTCCTTCATCTAGTCAAATCACTGCACGTTTTCGTGTCCTCATATTACAAAAATTGTGTACAGCGGAAGGACCATAAACACAAAGGGCTTTTTTACTCACCGGAGGAAATAATGTGTGTGTAGTCATCTTGAAAATTCTTTACTTTTGAAAGATTTTAATACAAGAGAAATCCTTTGCGTCTATACCTTGGAGCACCTGAAAAATTACAATTTTTTTACGAGGGCCTATTTTCTTATTTTTTAATACGAGACAATACGAGTTATATCTGCCTGAACAAAAAATTGAGGGAAGGGATTTTCATTGCGACATAAGAGTCGTGTTCACAAATTCCAACTTTGTTTTTAGTTTTTATACGACTAACCAACGATATGAATCAAGGGCTCACCAGAATGTTATTTTAAGCAGGAAGAGTCTTTCTGCTTCAAAAATAAATTGCATGTGATTTTCAAAAGCATACAGCGTAGAAAGCAGACATGGCTTAGCAGAGAATATCTATTAAAAACGGAATTCTGCGTAAAAACCTCAACTTTGCGATGCGAGACCTTGTTGGTTTTCGAAAAAGAGGACTTCTTTATTTTTATACAATGTGAATTTACTCTCTTGCAATGATTTTGTCGTCAACCAACTTGTGCCGGTTGACAGGATTTTTGTTCTCTCGGATGTGTTTGTTAGGACGGAAATATAATGCGAGAAAATGTATTATATTGCATGCACATCATTACACGGTAAATCCATCATCGCAACAACCAACCCCGAAAAACCATTAACTACACGAGCCCATGAGAAGCTTAAGAATACATGACATTCTTGAAGAAAAGGTATAAAATAAATGTTTTCCCAGTAAAATACGCTGAGTAAAAAAATCTGAGTAAAATACATTTTCTGCTTGAATATCCAAAAAATGATATTATTTCCAGTAGAAATTGTGTTCACCAGGAACCACACCGGATTTAGGTCATTCTTGAGGAAATTCTTGAACTGTGTTTGAGCACAAGGACATTTTTCCAGTGTTGCACTCACACAATAGTCCTGCCTGAAAATAAACCCCAAACGTTGTATTATTTTTGTAGGACATTGCAATGTTACATTAGTGTCCGGTCTTATTCATCCATTTCTTAAATAAAATAAGATACTTGTTCCATTACATCATTTCAAGAAGAGGCCTTATTTTTCGAGAATTGCACGAGAGAGGGGATGAGAAGCATGAAATTTGGTGCAGTGCGTTCTTCCCTGCTGACATTTTGGAAAAGAAAAAATCTCCTGAAAAATTTGTATGCACGTTTATTACTCAAGAAAAAGTGGTAGTTTTGCAAAAAAGGAAAAAATGCAATATGGAAAAGTTTTCTCTCTCTTCTATTGTGAGTGTCCTTATTTGGAAAACTCTTTGTTTTCACGTTACTCTCCATGTGGAACGCTTATAACCAACGAAGCATGTGTTGCATACCAATCGAGGTAAAAAATCGTAAAATGCTAAAATTTCCCGTCCCTTTTTTTACTCTCCTTCAAAACTATCTGTCTGAGTTTGCCTGTGTGAAAGTAAAAGTGTGTGTCCTTTTCTTTCTTTTAGAATTTTAGAAAAAAAATCCGAAAAATAAGGGAAAAAAGAAAGGGACAAGTGAGCACTTTCTTTTCTCTCTCTTGTATTTGCACAACAAGCTCGAATATCAGCAATACAAGGAAAATGCTTTCTTGTCCTCGTACAAATTTTCAGTCCCATTTTCTCTGCCAACCTAGTAATACATTCACATTTATATTAAACTGGCTTAAACCATAGATCACAAAATGCAGATATATTATGGTCATACGTGCAGTACATGTTTACACGGTTAAAGACGAGTTTATTTCTCTCTCGAAAAAAATGCTGCAAACGTGTTTGTTCTAGGGGAGGAGTACAGAAAAAGAAAAGAAAAGCATTTTATCAATATAATGCATGTCCTTGTACTTTTGTAGTTTCCCTTTTCTCAGCAATTTATGCAGTACAAGTACATCCGTAGAATTTTTTTTGGAGATGCGGTTAATATGATGTAAGGGAATGGATGAAATATTCAGCCAGATGCGGCAGAAGAAGAAGAAGCAAAATGTGTTTTTTTACGCTTGTCAAGAATCCCGTGTGTTTGTTTACGGTCCAATTTTAGAATCTCTAAACTTGTCTGTGATACTTGGGGTTTAAACGTTGCAACAACAAAAAAGCTAGTGGGGGAAATAGGAATGTCAGCTCGTAGCTTTGCAAGTTGCGACGTTAAACAGAGGGTTGGAAAAAAGAAATATAAGGATTTTTATGCAGAACATTGCCACACACGATGATATGAGGAAAAGCAGTGAAAAGTAATATCCAACTAGACAATACGGCACTGAGCAAATTTCTGCTTGCAAAGAGTCATGATGGCTTTGCCGAAATAATGCAAAGAGAGCTTTTCAATTCGCCGGGGTATTAAAAAAAGTAGCTTTCCATCCTTCACAAGCTAACTGTGTAGTGTTGTCCGCAAGGAATTGAAACTTGCATATTCCTCATGTTTCATCTTATCTGGCAGATGTCATCTTCAGCATGGAATTAAGATTAGGGTAGAGGATTATCTCTGCAAAAGGCACTTTCTGATAAAAACAAATAGGTCAAAAGTTTTCCCTCTCACGAACAACACAAGTCCCAACACGAACAAGCTCAAGTTTTTCTTCAAACTTGTGTAGTTTTTTCGAGTTTTAATCTTTATTTGCTTGTGCTTTGTGCAAAGCCGTTTAAAAAATTGACTTAGCTCAATAGCCCCCATTTTTTAGGAGAAAACATGAACGCTAATAAGATTGCTACATTTGGCATGCAACAATAACCTCTTGCCTCGTGTCACTTTTTTGGATTAACGACCCTCTCTCTCCCCCTCTTTCCCCCCTTGTTAGAAATTATCTATTCTGGCAAAGATTTTGCTCAGGGTGTAATGCTATTTTTGATCATTGTTGCTGCTATTTGGCAGCATTTTCATGGATTTGAAATACTGCTAAAATCCAGCTACCCAGGGCTTCTCACAGTTTCCCAGACTGGTAACTTATTTAAGTAGGTTATTTTTCTTGTAAATGGAGTAGCATACTGTGTTCCTAACATATGAAGCCTTTCCTTCACTCATGCATTGCTCATTATGTAGAAGAAAAAAGACAACTTTTTTTGGCTGGAAGAAGAGTCCAATCCGTAAAAAAGAAAAATGTTAATATCAGTGGATACAATACATTTCTACTTTTCTCTCTTTTTAAGCAGTTAGCAAGGATATTTTCAAAGAGGAAGAGAAAAGGACAGACAAGAATGGCATAAAATGAGGCATAAATCCATTTTGCAACAAGGGAGACCTCACCACGCCATCTGAAAGATGTATAAATATTCTGTTATAGAGGATGTGCACGTAACTCCACAAGAGACAACCGGATATGCATAGAAAAAGAAGTTGCATTACATTACATTCATTCTGAGATTATGCTAAATATTATGTGATATTTAAGCAGAATGCATTACTCCTCTGGTGAAAGTTTATATGAAAAAAATTGTTGGTCCACCAGCCACTCTGCAATGAAATGGATTCTCTTTCCTGTAATATTGTTTCCCCTGTAGCTCTCTACAAAAATGGTTTTCCTTTTTTGGCAAATATGTGTAATCTGGTGGAGAAAAGTATAAAGTACAATTTTCTACTCTTTTCTTCTTTGTCCAAAGACCACCACCAAACTCCTCCCATGTGACATACATAATAATGTCGTTTTACACTCAACTTGTATCATTTCCAAATCCAACTAGATTTTGTGAATATTATAAAAAATGAACGATATATTTTGCATGAACATTCTCAATTTTTATATCCTCAAATTACTTACTAAACTATATAAAAATATTCTTCATAATCATTTTTCCTCCTCCTCTTACTATACTTGGATGTGTGTGGTCTGTATTTTGCATCTGTGCCCTTTTTGTCTTCACTAGGCTCTTCATATTTCCCTCGCTAAAATGTAGATTTAAAAAAGCACTTTCTTTCTCTCCGACATACATTCATTTCACACATACATACTCCCTCCCCATCTCTTTTGTACCCGGAAGCCGTCCTTCTTCATCTCGAACACCATTCATTTTCATGATTCAAGCTCTCTCTCTCTCCCCTCAGCATTTCCAATGTGCTCTCAAAACCCAGCATTATGAAAGTAGAACCGGGTTATATGGCTCACAAGTAGTGTGCCTTGCATGAAAAGTCAGTTTTGTCATGGAACGGTGTGGTGCGTGCGAGTTATACAGAGGGTAGGATTTTTTCCCATCGACATGCAAAAGGAACCATCAGACCCTCAAACCACTAAAACAACAATATGCATTATGCAAGTCGCGTAAAAACTATTCATTCCTTGAGAGTCCTCGCCAATTCCAAAAAATATCCTACAAGATCTGCTTATACAAGTATGGCTAGTGGTGGGGACTAGTAATACGCAAACATTGTAAAGTGCCCTGAATATTTGCCCGGATTTTTTCCACAGTCCTGCAATGAAAGATAAGTAAGTTTAAGTGGCCGCCATTACCATTATGTCGAATGAGTTAACTTGACAAGGAGAAAAGGGGGGAAATATCAAGGCTGATCTTCCTAAAAAAAACCTTAGGTAGTGGACGATGTGCTGCTTCAAGTGCTTTTCACCATACAATACCATATTTAGATAAATATATGCAGGTTTGTATAAATATGAATATTGTACTTTTCCCAAAAGAAAGTTGTTCATAAGACTTGAAAATATCTCTTTATTTTTTCATCAAATTGTGAGAGGAGAAAAGATGTAGTGTTATTTTTTGGAAAAGTCTGTTATCATTCTGTGTACACGTTGTACATCACAAAGAATTCGAAATAAGGGACGCAAAGAGAGAGAGAGAGAGAAAGGATGAAAATAGGAAGTTGAAAGTGGGCTCCGAAATGTATTCAAGTACGTATATTATTATTATGCAGATGAAATGTTTCTATTACTCCGACTATGAAACTGTACGAGTTTAA
>JAHZNA010001976.1:0-28012 GCA_027743935.1 Sinodicranocentrus sp. ZH6
CTCAGCTTCTACAGACACATTTTAACAAAAATCACCTGCAATGTTTCAATATCTGAGGTATGTTTCTTCCAAGCATTCTGCCATTCTTGGTCTGTCGTTGTTTGACGCTTTATTGCCTGCAGTTTATTATGCACCGAGTACAAAACAGATACAAGATCTTTTTGACTCATATTTTAATGAAATCAACAAACCCCTCCTTGACGTTAAGTAAGTAAGTAATACAAATATTTCTAGTGAAACACTGAAAAATTCTATTACTCTTTTGAAAAATTAAACAAAATCCAAACACGACCACAAAAATACCCTTGTATGAAGGAGCACTTTGCTTTATAGATTGCCTACAGTATGCTAAACTCCCACACAGTACACCCTAGTCTGTTCATGCCTTCTTCCAGATCTGGTTGAAAATGAAACTTTTGACTTTCTGTTTTTACCACAAAAATATTTGTACCTTGACGTTAGCAGTAAAAACGGATTTCGAAACTGTTCTACCCTCTTCAACCACACTTAGGTAATGTCAACAACACTTTACTATACAATTTTAGTCATAAAATATTTAACTTACCAACTTCAAACCAGTGGCAGCTCGTTGATTACTTCACCTGTGTAAATCGTCTGTATGGAATGGAGAGAGTTTGACGATGCCGCTAGACTGGGATACCGTGAACTGCATGCTTGTGCACAACTTATTCTTGCCACGCATTGGGGGCATAGGAGAAGTGAGTGAAGACTTCTTAGGGATATGCATTGTCCACGCAGGATTTAGACTTGGTGCAATTTACGCAGACAGAGATGCATTGACGAGGCACGGCATTGTTGTACTTTACGGCTTGGGTGAAGTCATGGGTTATCTTGGGAGTGTTTTGTAATCTTTCAAGAAGTTGAAGCTGGCAAAGATGAGGTATCGTATGAATAAATGCCAGCAAATATTTAAAGCTCGAGAAAGACAATACATTTGATTTTTGATTTCATATTGACTGAGATGCATATGGAATATGGAACCGCACGCACATGCATGAGGTGCATAGAAGTTTTGAAGGTTTGTTTAAAGGAACATGAATTAATGACACTCTTTGTTTTGCAGCACTTTGAAGTAAAAGAGGGATGGCGGAAGTACCTAAATTAGCAGCAGAAGCAGTTTTAGTTCACAGTACTACGCTGCCCGGATATGAGGAAACTGTGAAAGGATATGATTGGGAAAAAAATGGGATTGATTACTCTGCCATTCTGGACTCTTACAGGACATCGGGATTTCAAGCTTCTAATTTTGGTTTAGCGGTTGCTGAAGTCAACAAAATGGTTTGTATAAGAAATATATAAATTTTAGTGTTTTTTAATGGTTTGCACTAAACGGTGTGCATAGGCTTGGTTTGCACTGAAAATGATGTATTTGGCGATGAGTAGATTGAAGCTAGGAATGAACGAATACATGATGACGTAAATGGGGAAGATGTGCAAGGATGTACAATATTTCTGGGGTTTACCTCAAACCTGATCTCTTCTGGACTTCGCGAGACTATTCGGTTTTTAACTCAGCACAAGTTGATTGATTGTATTGCAGAGATGGGTAATTGAGTGATTTTCGAGTCTAAGTTACTAAATACAAATTACATGCCGTCGATTTTAACTGCTCAATTACAAGTTACAAGTTACATTATGTCAGTGAAATTTCTTCTAATTACAATTACAAATTACATCCACAAAATAAATTACTCATTACAAATTACATAATGAAATATTTATACGGCTCAATTACAATTATCAATTACATTAATTGTAATTGAATTACAGTAACTTCAATTTCCATTACAATTGAACCCATCTCTGTTGTATTGTGACGACAGCAGGAGGGGTGGAAGAAGATTTTATAAAATGTCTCGCCCCCACCCTTTTAGGGGATTTTAGCCTGGGTGGGACATACCTTAGAGAGAAAGGGGTAAACAGGATTGGAAACTTATTGGTTCCTAATGATAACTATTGCAAATTTGAGGACTGGATCCTTCCTATACTTGATGAAATGGTGGAGATTCAAAAATCTTCTGGGGAAGTTTGGACTCCTTCGAAAATGATCGCAAAATTGGGTACACGTTTATGAGAACTGTGTCAATCAAATCAATTGCGCCTCTTTAAAGTGATCTCTCATCTCAATGAATTCCTAAAATACAAAATTCATTTCTTAATTTCAGGAGAAAAAATTAACAATGAAGAATCTGTCTATTATTGGGCGTGGAAGAATAACATCCCGGTTTTCAGTCCAGCCATTACTGATGGGTCGCTGGGGGATATGATGTTTTTCCACTCATTTAAAAACCCTGGTCTCGTGGTGGATATTCTTGGTGATTTACGACAGTTAAATACTCTTGCAATGCGTGCCAAAAAGTCGGGAATGATAATTTTAGGAGGAGGGTTAATAAAACATCATATTTGCAACGCCAATCTCATGGTGAGTTGTATTTGTATGTATTCATCAGCTAGATTTTACTATATTAACTATTACTATTCCGTATTTTAAACCTTCCACAAATCCAAACAGTTTTACTTAAAGCTCGACTGCATTTTGTCTTTAAAGAGAAATGGAGCAGACTACGCAGTGTTTATAAATACTGGACAAGAGTTTGACGGAAGTGACTCGGGAGCTAGACCTGATGAAGCCGTTTCATGGGGAAAAATTAAAAAAGATGCTCACCCTGTTAAATTATACGCGGATGCAACGCTAATGTTCCCTTTGATTGTAGCTAAAACATTTGCTCACATGTCACCACATGTGTGTCGTAAATAAATTAATGCCTACTGAACTTCCTTACGATATAATTACAAGCATAAAACGCTAATCGAAAGGATTATGTTACCTTTATCTTTACGGTTGTATGAGTCATTCATGATTCATGGTATATGTGTAGTACCTAGTACCTACCAAAAGGTAAGTAAGTACATGAGCAGATGAGCATATATAGCACAAGAGCACCTGCGACACCTTCAGTCAGTGTACCCCAGACGCACTCTATAAATACGTGGAAACAACAAACCAACCATCTGATTTCGTTGGCCTTTATTCCACTTTCTCATACTAGTACGTCTTGTAAGTGTTGTAATTGTAACTTGATTTCCACGTACTTACATTCTTGGAATTGCATCCGTATAATATTAGATAATTAAATTAAACAAACGTTTTCTTTGTGATTGAAGGCGACTAGTGAACACCTGCGTGCCTCTTTACTACAATATAAACACGGATTTTAAGTAAGTTTACTTACTGTGCAAAATTTATAATTTTATTTATTTATAATAATATTTAGTAGATATTGGTTGGGCCACAGCTGATGAGTGATTTTTATTTTTATTTAATAGATATTGGGCTACAGCTGATAGTTCTTAGTAATTGTTTACCGATATCTGATAGTGATTTTTAAATAATAGACATTAAATACTTCCACGACTTTCGCAACTCATTTCACATTTACAAGTCCGAGTTTTTATTCTTACCACACAAAACATATTATCTCTCATCAATTTCCCCAATAGTTAAATTGTTAGACATTAATTAGTATGCCTTATGAACTTATTTTATTAGAGACATTTTGTGACGGTCATAATTTTTAATTTGGTTTTATGGTTTTAGCAGCGGACGACAGAGGACGAAGCGGATCGTACTTCTTCTCTTGACTGCCAACTTCAAACTTTGGCACGTGCATTTCGAACTTAGGTTGCCAGCCAAATCTAATTTTATTTTAATTCACCATGAACCGAGCTGAAAAGGAAAAATACATAGAAAATTTCGAGTACTCCTTTTGTGATGACGTGAATAAATATGAAAAACTATCCAAAATAGGACAAGGAACTTTTGGGTAAGTTATATTTTTCTGACAACGGCATGTTCAATGATTTTTTAATTTGTGTGTTTGTAATATGGTAATGTGATATCAATGATTTGTTTGTCATTTGTGAGTGAACTTCTAATATTTTTTGTTACCGTTTTCTTTATTATCCTACTCAGCAGATTCAGGTCTTATTGCGACTATTGCGACCCTTTCTTTCTCTGCTGACAATATAATTCACTGACTAACGTAAAAAAAATTGATCAGATTTTACACAGAGATATGAAAGCCGCTAACGTTTTGTTAACGAAACAAGGTGTTCTGAAATTGGCTGATTTCGGCTTGGCCAGAGCATTTAGTATCCAAAAGAATCAGCCTAACAGGTATTTATATCTGATAACAGTGAACTGAGCTCACTTCTCGAGAGTAGTAGTACTGAAATTTTTCTGTAATTATGTGATTTTTTTTACTTCGTTCCATAGGTATACCAACCGGGTTGTAACGTTGTGGTATAGACCCCCAGAACTTTTGTTAGGGGAAAGAAATTATGGACCAGCAGTAGATATGTGGGGAGCAGGTTGTATAATGGCAGAGGTATTTTTGAGTGTTTAATTGAGATTTATCAATATCATCACTAAAATGTATCAATAATAGGTATGAATAATTTATAAATGTATTACATTTGCAGATGTGGACGCGGTCACCAATAATGCAAGGTTCAACTGAACAGCAACAGATAACATTGATTTCTCAGTTATGTGGCTCGATAACTCCAGAAGTGTGGCCTGGCGTTGAAAGCTTAGAGCTTTTTAACAAACTAGATTTACCAAAAGGACAAAAACGAAAAGTGAGTTTTCTATTAAATGTACATAAATACTGGACGTTACACATGTATGATGAATTTAAGGCATGGAGAATGTTGATCCATGATGTAGGTAAAAGACAGACTGAAGTTCTATGTTAAAGACGCATATGCTTGTGATCTGTTGGATAAATTGCTAACGTTGGACCCATCCAAACGGGTAGATGCCGACGAGGCATTAAATCACGACTTCTTTTGGACCGATCCTATGCCTTGTGATTTAGGACCTATGCTTCAACATCATTCACAAAGTATGTTTGAGTATCTAGCACCTCCAAGAAGACCTGGAGGACCCCATGTGCGACCACAACCACAGCCAACTCAAGCCAAGCCACCAGCTGAAGTCGGATACCATGATAGAGTCTTCTAGGATTATTCAAGTGCCGTGACTGAAGTTTAGTAAATGTAAATCATTAAAGTTCGCACGATCGCAATTATCTCGTCTCGTATTGATATAAGCTAGCGGTACACATGTAGTAAAATGTGTAAAGAATTTTCGGTATAGTGTATGTGTATTTAAATGATTATGTAATTTAATCATATTTTATTACAAACAAATTTTGAAAACCCACTGCTCACAAACCTGCGATCCGGAACTGCAAAGGTAGATTTCCGTGCTGGTTATAAAATAATAATATGAGTACTTGATACTGGTGGCTCTATCAATAATTTTTTATCATCTTTACACAGGATAATTTTAAATGCAAGAAATCGCCTGTGGATTTTAAGTATTTTCATCGTAATGCAGAAATGTAACTAGTTTTAGTATGTCATGCAATATTTTTCCTTTTGAAAACTGTAAAACATATAATTTGTTAAAATTAACACATTGTTGAATATAAAACCCAAATATAAAGCCTCCGATTATTTTGCATGCAATGCATGATGGGTAAAGTATGTGTCAAAGTTAGGAAACCTAAACTTTCTCCATTTATACTATTCATCAATTTAATTGATTCATATTCATAAGATTGCCCTTTGGTTCACCTCTCGTACAACATTCTTGTTAATTCTGCACCCTTGTACTGCGCTTTGGGTTTCGGATATTTGCAGAATGAATGTAAGTAATCTCACTCAGATTCCAACTTGGAGTGTTATCATAAGGTTGGTACACGCATTCGTCACTTCATCACATTTTGTGCGGCGACCAAGAATGAAGAATCTTTAGGCTTGGAATGGTGTAGTGTAGTATACTAACCAGCTACAATACAATATCCTTCTTGAATGAAATTCCGAAATCCTAGTCATATCATATCCAATTCCAGTCCTCCGTATTCCGTGTGTGTATTCTGTATTGTGCTATTGTGCATAGTGCATATATGTACTACGTGTACATTGCTTCACTACGTTGGTATTGGTTTGTCCCTATTATCTCAATCTTGTCAAAAGCTTTCTCCTCGTTAGAGCGGTTATTTCATGACTGTTTACACATTTATGTAATAAATCACGATTTCGATTGTATTATTAGGCCCATTGGCGCAGTGAGCATATTTTAATATAGGTAAGTTACAAATTACAGGACAGCATAAAGTACTACAAGTACAAGTACATGCACAACAAAAGGGATATGACTCAAGTTTGGAACTTTCAAGATTTGTTTAAGTTATTTATTTAAGATTGACGATATGTAAACTTTCAAGTCCATGTATTTTCTCTCCAATGGTTTAAAATAGTTTTACATGTATATATGTTTAAACTTTGCCCAGTGGATCTGGATGCATTAATTTTTTATTGTTACTTTTATTTTTGTACCTTGCGTGTGAAATGTTGAATGTGATCATTGTGCAATATTTGATTTACTCTTTTAGGAATCTTTTTTTACCATGTCAGACGACGAGGCTATGCCATCAGGATGGGAAAAGAGAGTTAGCAGGTCAACAGGTAATAAAATTCATATGATAGTGATAGTATTGGATTGGTTAAAAAACAACAGAATTTATAGGTTACAATTTTGCAGCTATTACTGATATTTGTTATCTATATGGGAATTATATATATTATATATATGTTTGCTTGCAGGTCAAGCGTACTACTTAAATTTATATACTAAAGAGAGCCAATGGGATATTCCACATAAACCAGCCACACCCGTTTCTCCCACAGGACCTTCTAAAATTCAAGCAAGTCACATATTGGTAAAGCATTGTGACTCAAGAAGGCCATCATCATGGAGGGAGGAGAATATTACAAGGTCGAAAGATGAAGCGTTGGACATTTTAACTGGCTACAGAGAAAAGATTGTGAGTGGCGAGGTATCGTTTGCCGAACTTGCAGCTAAATACTCAGATTGTTCGTCTGCCAAACGCGGTGGGGATCTCGGACCGTTTGCTAGAGGTATTTGGTTATTAAAAAATTACAAAAAATAAGTGTATCAAACCCAAATATATTAGTTTTGAAGTCGTTAGTGATCCTTCGAACACCTTAAAATTAACCATGAAAGCGTAATATTTAAATTACATATTTTCTGATACATTGTAGGTGCAATGCAAAAACCTTTTGAAGATGCGGCGTTTGCGCTAAAAGTGGGAGAAATGTCTGGACCTGTTTTTACTGATTCTGGTGTCCATATAATTCTTCGTACTGAGTAAATATAATTTTTACATGTGAAAGCAATGTTTCCTGAATTGACTCCATATTAAGTGTGATTGATTGTAAATTATATGCATTTCTTGTATCGCTGCCCTATTTCGCAGTAGTCGTTTACGTATATATATGCATAGCTAAACTTACTTAACAATAATTATGTAACAAGTCTGGGACTGTGTAAGCGTTTCTTTTATTTAAATTTGAAGGCTCAAGGACTATAATACAGAAGTTGTTGCAAACTTTACTCAAATGATTTGTTACCACAACTTATGTGAGCACTATTTCCTAAGGAAAATACAGGTTTTGATGTGAAATATTAATTTATCATGCTTAATTCTAAATAAAGAATTAAAGTGTATGAAACAAGTATGAAATATAATGGTACATCTATATCAGGGTTTACAGTTGTTCTTCTGGTCTCGTCACTTTTATTTTAAATTTTGGGAACACCAGTCCAAATTTTGACTCTATTCCTGACAAAATTGGAAGTGCTAAGGCGAATCCACCTATATGATCTGGATTTTCCGATTTAATTTGATCTACACTAGTTATACGTACTGTTGCTTCTGAGCCTGTTGGTCTCCTACAAACAATCCGTTTTATTGTTTTAAGGGAAGAAATCAGCAAGTTAATCCATTAGTGTGTAAGGCAACATTTTCTTTTTGTACTTACGTTCCTGCAAAGTCAATGTAGAAATATCTTTGTAGAACTTCGTACAATAAGAGGGTTATACCAAACTGAGACGGTTTTATTACTCTCGTGCCCTGCCAAAACGTGCGCATTCCTTCCTCTTTAATAATTTTAGTGGCAGCATCAAAAACTCCGTTGTATGCCTTTTGGCCTGGTCTAGGATCAACCTGTCATCACAGCGTTGCCATTTTTACGAATAGTTTAATTCCTTCCTTAATCTGGTTTATGTATTCAGGGAAGATGAAAAAAAAGTTTTGTGTACGCACCTGAAGTCGCGTTTTTATAACATCAAATGGCATTGATATAGGTGCGCCAGGAATTGTCGCAATTACTCCTGCTACGAGTAGTGATAGTGGAGTATTGTAACCTTCTGCATCTTGAAGATAAAGTTTAGTGTGTGCATACTATAATAAACCAAATTCATTCTTTCATTCAGTCAGATGAGTAGGTAACATAAGGAATGTATAAAGTATTAGCATACAGTTGGGAAAAACATGGCACTAAATGGAACGTCACGCCAAATGCAAGCAAATGTGCCCTAAATGAAAAAAAAATATTCAAAAACCGTGAACTTTAGAATATACAAATTGTGTGCTTGATTTAATTTGTCAACTTACTCTATATAATCCTTTAAACCCGAGCTGTTTAATGACTTTGAAAATCCCCAGTCTTGCTTTCGGAAATAACTCTCCAACTGTTTGAACACGAATTTTAATCGCCTCCAATGGTTGAATTATAAACACATTGCACAAACCAGCCATAGCGCCTGCAAAAATTTCTCCCCACAAAGGTACTTGGCCCTTTCTGTTCATCAGTTTATCCCGAATGAAGTCGTTCATCTTGAAACATAGCATGAGTACATGGTTACCTATGACATGAAGGTTTAATTTGATACATTTGGTGCCGTGTTTGGACTTTTTTATAAGTCTTTGAAAAGATGAAAGAGTGTGATTGCATACCGAAAGTTTCGTAGCTTTGCCCATTGATGTTCCAATTATTTGTGCAAGCATACCCCTGTACAGTCCTAGAAATTCACACAACTCAAATATAATGAATAATGAATATATTTGGTAGAACAGTTAAGTTCTTTGTGTCTGCCAGTTACCTGGAACGCCTTCAGATCGCAAAGTCTTGCGGAAACACTCCCAACTATTTCTATACAGAGGCTCTTCAAAGAGTACTCCAGGTCTTTGAATTTGCATTCTAGATTTGATAAGATCCATTGGATATGCACCAATCGCTTCAATTGCTGTGTGTTTCAGTAAAAATCAATTCGTAAGGTTAATTTCGGAGAATATTTCTGGTCCAAACATTTCTAGGAAAAACACATACCTCCAGCTATCGATCCTAGCGTGAAACGATACAAGCTCTCCAAAATTTCAATGTTCCAGCTTCTTTCTTGTGGACTCTGCACAGCTTTAATATCTAAAATTCTCTTGTTAACTTTCGTGTAATATTGCTCTGGTGCTATTGCCTGAAAATCTGACAATATCAGTGTTGGAGACTTATTGATAAGCTCATTCAAGTGGAATAGAATGTCAACTTCTATCGGTGTTCCAAAATTCATGAACTGAGTTGCGTTCAAAAATTCTCCCCTGGAAATCTCCACGTTTTCATTGTTGTCGGATGCCGTGAGATAAATACGTTTTAAAAGCTCAATATTTTTAAGGACAGAGTTGAAAGCAGCAAATATAGGAAGTGAGACTTGTTCATCGCACGATATTCTTTGGGCGACCTATTTTAAGTTTTTACCTCAAAAAATGTCAATTCTTTCATGATTATGTTGTGGTTGTAATTGTAATCAAGTATTAATATCGTACATATCCACACACACCTCTTTTAAATGTACTGTAACTTCCTCAGTAAGAAGGTGCCTACGAATGCTGGTCATTATTGTAAAAAAATCATCAGCGGATATCGTTCCACTTCCATCTAAATCGAACTTACGAAATGCCTCTACTGCGTATTCTTCATGAAAGTCCTGCAGTCAAATATCTCAAATTTATACAGTGAAGCCGGTTTGATGAATACCCTTTTAGGCACAATTAAAATTTACTAAACTTACGTGCAGAAACTGACTAAATTCCGCATATTTAATCGCGCGGCTCCGGTCCCTTCCAAAGTAAAGTTGTGAAAACGGACTTTCTAAATTAAAAGGAATCTCTTGCTGGAGAGTCGTGTGTGAAATTATGTCAACAAACTCATCATAGCTCACAAGACGATTTCCATTCATGTCAAAAAGACGAAATGCAATAAAATATAAGGCATCGGGTGCAGTAAGTAAGCCCTCAAATGCCAAAAACTCGGGGAAGGAAATAAATCCATCTTTCGAAGCATCAACAATGCCGGCCAAAAGCTGAACAGATTTGGGTACATAATGTTCATGGTTATGAAGGCCGAGAAATTTACGAACAAAGTCTTCCGAAGCTATGTAATGGAGTCCGTCTATTTCTACCGAGGCGTACTAAAATACATAATAGTTTGGAAAAAATAGTACTTCATTAATTGTATTTTTACGCTATTACGCTACTTTAAGCATAAAAATTTAACATGGGAAAAGAATTATCCTATATTTTACCTTGAGAAATATTGCGTACAAAGCTTCACGAGTCGCCCGTTTGATTCTCTTTTCAGGTTTCCGATTCTAGAATACGAGCAAAAAGACAGAAAGCATGGTGTACTAACTTTCTGAAACTAATGGGTTAGTGTCAAGAGAGAACTAGCTATTGCAAAGGCCCTTTTCTTTACATTTCAATTGCGAAATTAAAGTAAATATTTTTTTTAAACATGCGGAACAGTAGTACACGTGTATATTGTAGTTGTAGTACAGTGAAAATATATAAAGCTTTTTACCATAATAGAGAGTTTAATTTTTTTCTAATGTGACTCTAGTTGAAAATCGTTGAGAAAAGTTTGTGCTTACAAATAATACATTCATCATCCAAAAACCCTATGTTGTAGAAGCAAGGAGGAAATGTTGGAAGTGGGCGAAGCAAATTTCTGCACTTCCTTCCGGGTTTTAGAATATTGAACCAAATGTAACCTTAAATATTCCTGCTGTGTGAATCCTTATGAACCAAAGCAGGTCTTATTTTATCATAGCAAACTAGAATACTATATTCCTCAGATATGTACAAATTTCCGCGCTATGTCTCGTCGTGAATTTCCGAACAAGAGGATATCGTAAAGCTCGAAACGTTACTGATACCGTCTCCGAATCAGTTTGCATTGACGTTGGCTGAGTATAGTGATGTAAACTGTAAAACAAATAACGCTGAAACTCAATGGAACGTAAATAACCTTTTTTTACACATGTATGTATCGCAAAAAGAGGTGCTATGCTATAAGATATCAGGTAAAACCGCAGAACGGACGAAGAAAGTAAACTTCATTCCAAATCCAAACCTCCCATTCCAAGATCACTGGATAGCCAACTAAACCAAAAACTGTAAATTGCCGACTAAGATTACTAATGAATTTTATTGTACCTCAATGCTAGCCGGCATTCAAATATATTCAAATTATATGCAGCTTTGATAGCCGGAAAATCAGCATAGCATGTCAATCATCATGCGTTAAATTTTCAAACAAATTAGTAAGTAATATCATATGTGAATGAATCCATGACGTTGGTTCTCTCTGACTGAACTGTAACATTCATAAATGTATGCCTAGTAAATTTTATTATAAAAAATCATCTTTTTATTGTTCACATGTATAATTCTACGGAGCTTACATACCAGCTTCGCACGTGCAAGTAAAGTAGTATTAAACATTACGGTAATTGTAATGAGTTAAATTATAATTTAAAATTCGCTAGTTTACATTTAAATTACGAGAGAGTATCTTTTAGACCAGGTGAGTCTAATTGAGAACTATGAGAAGGTGGTATTATAGTTTCATGTGTACTTACAGTTTAAATGGTATTACAGTTAGTTCCAGAGGTTAATTAGTTGCATTTTGCATTATATACGGATGCATGGTATGGTCATAATTCATAATCATTTTCTCTTGTTCTGACTCTGAGCTCTGCGTAATGTCATCCATAATGATTCTGATGACCTCAATGATTAAATTTTGACCATGACCTTACGGTAAAAATATCGTTACTCGAAACTTTTCATGTTTTACAAACAATCTACAACCGTTCCTTTATGCATGCTTACCAAGATTGGTTTTCTTAAAATGGTATCCAATTTTTTATGATATGATCTAACATACCAAGATCTTTAATCAGAAACTAAAATACTTAACTAATAATATCCACAATACGAGCACATCTACGCACACAGAATGTATATTGCTAGCAGCTATTTGGTTACCTACATCATTATAGTCTCTTGCTTTTCATGTACTAGAGTTTTTTAAGTTTTATTGAGGTTACATACACAGGTACATGTCATGTCATTCACGCCATTCTACAACAGGTCTCATTCTGTGTGTTTATGAGCTTATAAATTGTTTATTAGATTGATATCTAACTATTTTTAATTTGTTCTGTGTAATCAAGTCAAATGTAAATACTAGGTATAGATAAGAGATATTAATGCTGCTGTGCTGAATTCTCCTTAACACATTATTAGCTAGTCAAAACTCATAAAATTGTGTGTGATGAATTTTTTATTAACATGTTGCTGTTCTATGTGGCATTTTTTTTGGCTATTTAGAGCATGGGTGAAATATAATAATGTGCAACTTTTATTTGTCACTTTTTTATCCACAGCACAACTCGCATGCATGAAAATGTAGCATGTTTCATATAGCCCCGAACGTATATTTACTTGTAAAGATCAATCCTCATCTTGCAAATTATATTCATCTCATCATTGTGCTGTAATTAACGTCCCAATTAGTGAGACACACTTTTTTATTTTTACTTTATAGCTTGTGTTAGTTAATAATTTTATAGTATAATAGTAGTTATTTAATTTGGTAATTGTGTTAAGGTGTGCATGCGCATACTTTTAATGTAGATTAGAACATGAATTGCCAATATATCACCAGAAACGTAGATATTATTATGAATATTATGAATTATTATGAGTGTTTTGATTTTATTGTGCTAAAATTCTATTGACTCAGAAGATATCAACAGAAGGTACTTTCATTGACTGGGGAAGTTTCAAAATCCCTGTTCAATTGTACATTTATGCATTTGCTAACGGTAAACTTTATTTTTTACGTTGTCTACATATTTTATGGATGTACGTAAAACATGAGTGAAATACTGATAATCCGATGGGGTTAAGATAAGTTGTATTCTTATAGTTTGAATGTGTTGTAATAGATTGCAAGAGTGCGTTATGTGAACGGTTTGGGGCATTTGCTACCGGTCATTTCCCTTGGTGGATTTTTGCCGTGGTACCGTTAATCCGTAAGTTTCTTTTTCCGGCAGGTACTTTCCTTGATACTTGATACTTTCCCGTCTCCCCCCCAAAAAAGTGGTTAGTGAGTATAATCTGACTTATATTGGTCCGAGTTCGAGTTGGTTTTACCAACCCCCACTTTAAAAAAAAATAAATATGAAAATTAAATTTTGAATTGAGAATCAAAATGACTGAATGTTGAGTTGAGAATCAAGTGGGAATTAAACGTTTAGTTGAGAGTTTGTGAATTTCTTTTTAATTGCTTAGATTAGACCATAAGGTCAACGGGCGGCAAGGCTGGCAAAGAAACTTACGGGTAAACGGGACAACGGGGAAAATTCCACCCGGGGAAAAATCATTCTGGGCAAAAAGACCTTCCCCCGGGAAAGGGCCTAGACCCGGGGCATTTCATGTAAGCACGTGCCACATGGTCGTTGTCTGCCGAAAATTTTGATTTGTCTCATTCCAATGTGAAAGTTCCGATCCGTTTTGATGAGGACCAATCATGCAAGCTCCGATTAAAGACCGTCTTCCCATTAGATCATACGACTGGTCCAGCACGCAAATCTGAAAGTAAGACAGGAAAAAATTGTGAAAAAATTGCAAATTCTAACTCTAATGCCAAGGCCACTCGAATTCTGCTATTAACAGGATATCTAAACGCCGTAAAAGTCGAGTGGCCTTGGTCTCATACGTTTTATAAGCGAACTTAGCGAAGGCTGTGTTCTTATTATTATTAGTGATTACAGTAATTAGGAATTTGAGCCATAAATAGTTTTTAGCAATATGAAGTGGAATGAAGGCTTATAAAATTTCGTTTACATTGTGTCACAGCGGATCACGGATGGAATATTTGTACATATACTACCTCAATGGATGCTGATGGAAGTGCAGTTGCGGAAATCGAGAATGTAACAGCTTCATTCCAGTTCGGATTATTCGAGTTCTTTCGTGCTGAGGTCTTCTTTTTGCGCTGCCGCTTTCCTCCTCCTAACAAGTAGACTTTCACGAAAGGATCTGTAAAATCCATAAGATGCAAATTATTTCTGTTCCATTCACCAGTTTTCGAGATATATTTTCCCTTATCAAGCTACAAAATACAATTTTTTGTGCTAAAATTCAAATTATGGCATAATTTTCGAGCATCATCATTTGTATAATAAAATAGCTACACAATACAATAATCTAGCTCAAAGAAAAACTTTATCATACCCAAAGTATCTTTATTTGGTGGCGGCTGCAAGTTACGGGCTTTGAGCAGAACAACGGTTAGCCTCTCCGCTGATGGGAGGTATGATAAAGATATCAATATTTCCTGTTTTTCCCCGGATGGCTAGAAATGAAAGGAAATATAATAAAATAAAATTCTATGAATTGGTTGGAGGTAGCCAGGATCTGTAATGCTATTGAAACCATGTGGCGACGTGGGAACATTCTTTTTGTATCCTTATAACTATCAAACTTACTTTTCTGCTCTGCACGATTTCAGCCCAGACATCCGCATTTGTGGTAACATTATAATCCTCTAAACGCATCGATACTTGTCCTACGATATCATTTCTAGAGTATTTGTCTTTGTCAAGGACCTTCACAAATAAATTTAAAAAAAACATGAATTGTGGCGATATTAAATTTCAATCCGCCAATGAATTATTCCTAGTTGTGGTTAGTGGAGCACACAGCCCATGTTTAAAATCGAATTTATCATCTAATTAATTCAAGAGAGCTATCCTCTCTAAAAATATAGAAAGCATAATATATTGTGTCGTTATGTTTCCGTTCGTGGATGTACTTTTCAAATGATTACTCATACCACTGCCGTGGTAGAATAAGATCCGTGTATGAAAGTTACAGGTTGTACTAAGAACCATACTGATCGTAAGTTACCAGCGTACCTCGCCTCGCACACGGTCTAACTAAAAACCTGGTATTGTAAACGGTTATAAATATGATCAACCCATGGTCAACCTTTGTAAAACCATTCGAGTACACGTATGCTATTAACTCAGAACAGAAGAAACACAATGCAAACATTTCTCTCTCTCCTACCTGTGTAATCCAAACAGAAATAAATGAGATTTCCAAGCCTATTACGTGGACTAGACCAACCCAACCATCCGTCCAATTCTATTCTGTTTTTTAAGCGCACAATCGCATAAAAATAATGGCACGGAAACAATGTCTGAGAATCAACGAGCGTACGTGATAGATTGTATACCATGTGCTTACTCTCATTTTTAAACAAATGCAAAATATATGCTTAGCATTATTTTCTACTGCTATTTTGTGTTTCAAGGAGAAAGTAGGCATTACATTCAAGTGCTCCGGTATCATATTAAACTGCTTTACGTTTGCTTCATGATTATTTTATGGAGCTTATGTTTGGATGATGTGGGTAAAGTGAAACTGAATGGTCCAGTGGAATGTGGAATACGTTTTGGCATTTTCTAAATTTACGGGTCGGGAACGTAACAGGATCATATGTACTCGCTGTTTGTAAGCTTATTCCCAGGCTATTTAAAAGGACCGACTTTCTATTCCAGGAAACAAATGGGACACCTCAGGGAGTTGGACATAATGTAGAGATTATTATTTGGAAAATACTAAGCCAAACTGGAAGCTGGGCTGGTTAGATACATACAGCCTGCACTTTCCACATTATTCTCTTTCATATAACAATATCCGTTGAAACCATAAAAAAATCCGATACACCGTCAGTTTTTCCCATTCAATGCTGCATCATCTCACATGCTTATATACGTGCACATATTTGTATCCATTAAATACCCTGTGGTACGTGGTTTGGTTCGTTTACTCCTGGTCAGGTAACATACTCAAACTGAAAAGTCCATCTTTGACTTTGCTTTCCTTCCCACCGTTGTAGCTAATATTATGCATAGCATACGTACGTAATATTATTCTATATCTTATTATTCTTCGCAGTAGTTGTGCTAAACCTTGTTTTCTTCACGGATGGAACATATTTTTCTGTGATGCGATTATAGAAGGAGAGCTCTTTCAGGTGTTTTTTGTAGTATATGCGTATAAAAGGATGTTTGTCTGCAATTCTTGAATTTTCACAGAAGAAAGGTTCGATAAAAACTGGCGAAACCAATGAAAGAGAATATTTACAAAATTTACCCACATACCCAAAAGCAGACTCCTTTAATGTGCTTACCAGTAACATCCAGTAAAGTAGACGACGGCTAGTTTTTGCGCTTTCAAAGAGTTTTTTTCTTCAGTCTGTCTCATTTTCTCTGCCATTTTTTCTCTTTTTTACATCATAAAAAGTTAAAAGTTTTGTGTTTCGCAAAATGGAAGATGTACATTTAGCGTACTTACAAGGTATGAGCTCTTTCTGCGCTTTGCAGGAAGTGAGTGTTTTTCCTTTAAAAGTTGTCCAAAAAGGATTTTTTCTAGGGTATATATATGCGAAATATATTTCTAATGCATATATTACTGTTTTTCAACTTTAATAAAATGAATATGACTGTGACTTGTTTTTACTTAAAATACAGGAGTATTAGGCCTTTCCCCTCTCAGTCAGTTGACTTTCATCTAGTTCCTTCCGTTCTATTCCCTTAGAACTTCTGTATGAAAGACAATTCTGTTCCATCGTCGTTTTTTACCCATGTCATTTCGTATACATTATGTATTTGTGTAACTATAATATTCTCACATAAGAGGAGCTTTCTATTTGCTGCACGCTATAGGAGGATTTCAAACCAGGATTTTTTTGGGAGGTACATTATGAGAAATGAAAAATATTTTATGGTGATGAAGCTGAAAGTTTTTCTTCAATAATAACTCGAAACTCGGTCTTTTATCTCGTAAAAGTTTTCAAGTACATGCATATTCAGCAGGGGAGAAAAAGAAGTTGTACAGTTGAGATCTGCAAACAAAGAGCAGGGCGAAAGCATACTGTGATATGCAATTCATTTAGTTAGCACACTATGATGACTTCCAAAGATGAAAAGGAACAAGGTAGACTTTTGCACTGACTATAGCACGAAATTATTTTGAAGGTGTGCCGTTCGCATTTTTAACTGTTTTAGAACGAACAAACTCATGAATACACATATACTTCCTAGCTTTAGAGGGAAATAAAAGGCTCCTTATCCTTGTTAGGCACTACATTTGTTAGTATGCAAAGGGATGAAGCCAATTTGGTGTATAATGCCCCTAATCTGTGATGTAGGCATAAATATTTTTACAAAAATTATAATGAATTAGAAAACTCAAATTATTTTACGGTAGGAATTAGCTTTGAAAGAATTCATAATTAAAAGTTTAAGTACTTAGCGAAGTCTTACCTGAAGAGTGATAACTTTTTCCTTCATGTCATCTTGGGATACTGGAAATTTGAATTGCTCATCAAAGTAAGGGTTGGCTTGATTTGGGTGAACGCTTGTCTCTCTTTTCTTTGAGTCAACTTCAGGGCTTAAGAAAACTCGAATGTATGGGTCGTTAAAACCAGCTTGATCCGATCCGGGTAAATCACGAGCTGTTGGGTATTCAATTATGCAACGTTATGAAAATATTAAAATGATTTAGACCTTACAAATGAATTCTGTAAGATGTGTTATTCAAAATTATTGCATGCAGACTTTGAGCAAAATAAATATACAGCTGCGGTATCTGTGGTCATTGCATTGCATTATATTGGAAGTTTTGAGCTCCGAAAAAGATTGACTTTGTTAGGGATAAGTTCCAGAAACCTCTCCTCGTTTACAGTCCTTGCATTTGCTTACACTAATAAAAATCGCAGTGCAGACTGAGCTAGCTGACAAATCTAATTATTAGCCACCATTCCTCCATTCTGGATTTAACTTTTATATTTAGCTGACAGACTTGGAATGATTTGATTGCGAATGATTCTGCAGTTTCAATGTTAGACCTCACAAGACAAATATAATTGGATTATCACAGGTTTGAAGTTGGTTGAAAGTGAAGGATGTCTCAAGAGGGGAGGATATTATATGCACCCTCTAATTAATGTCAATATATAGTATACAGTATGCCCCGTATATATAGTAAGCACAATATGCAGCAGTACCAATTTCGTTGGCTGTTTTGCATTTCATCATATCTTCATCGCACAGAAATAAAATCGAGTCTCGACACAAAAACTCGACTCGAGACTCGCTTGGTGGATCAAAAAGTTTTGTATTCGATTCGATTGTGTCATTTTAGTATCTGGATCCAACTAGTTTGTCGCGGAACTAATAAGCAACTAAGAAAAAAAATCCCTCGGGACTTGATTAAACAGCTACTGAGACGACTCAGCCAGTCATCTGAAAACATTCTTTGGAGCAAATATATGTAATAATGAGCAAACAAAGGGAATACTGCACTGGAGAATTCCAGATCCATCGATCATTTCTAGAAACCAGCGGGAGGGGATGAGAGTACGACAAAAGCAGAAGAGGCAGAAGAGCATAATAATATCTTTCCAGTTTGTTTCCATTACAGAGCTGTCTACCTTTTTCTTGCAAAACACCCAATAAAGGTACCGAAATCAATAGGAAGCAGTAATGACTTTTACCTTGAATAGCCTTCAGAACTTTATTGAATTTTTCTACTTTCCTTTCTTGCAACTCCGTTTTTTTATACGAGCAACCTTCCTCAATTTTTGTGACATAGACGTAGCCGACAATAATCACAGGCCCGATATTGTATAATAGTCGCTTGCACCATGCCCTCTCTACAATTAGTAATTTGACATTGTTGTTGTATATATAAACTATCTAATTATTATGCAATAATATAATTATATGTATTCAAATCCTATGTAACGTGAATTTACGATCTAAAACTCTTCTCTAATTAAACCAGCGCATGTGTTCAAATAAGGTTTGTGATATTAGATAAGGTTTACAATGTTTTTGTTGAAGTTGTTGAAACAACTTTTCTCGCTGTTGCTCTCATATAAATGCATTATTTCAGGTGACAGAGCAATTTTTTATGATTAACATACACACAAAATTAATTTTGCCAACCTTGTGTCGCAAACAGGGAGACTGAAGGTACATCGTAGTTCATTTCATTATAATAGTAAACATATTATTTTGAAGTGGGAATCATAGAAATCTCATTACGATTGTTTTTATCAACAACTTTGAACATCAAAGAAGAGAAAGTAGCATAATACGTAATTATTACACGAAATAACATGTACATACAAATGTACATTGCTAGTTATATATGTATGCTATAGGTAATGACATTAGACATAAATTGCAATCACTTTTAGATAATGTGATACTACGACGAATTCAATTTCTATGAGAGAAATATACAGCATACTGAAGTTTAGATAGGAGACTAAAAAGGAAGGAAAATATGTTTGTCCTTCAAAGGAATGACTGTTGAAAGTCAGGGACGAAGTCGGCCACATCTAAACTTTCCGTAGGTTTAATCCACAAATACCAGTGGAAGTACATTGTATAGCGTGAATAACATGAAAACCTTTAATAATTTCAATTGGCTTTCCTAGAACGATGATACCATATCCGCAACCGCAATGCCTAATCACACCACCAATGAGAAAAGATATAAAATAATTCAGCAGGAAATAAAATGATAATAACAAAACGCTAAAAGTGTTATAGCTGAGTGGTGTGTATTCACAAAAATGGTTTGTCAAAATTGTGAAGTCCGACACGGTCAATACTTACAACTAATTAAATTCAGACGTTGTTGGCAAATATTTTTTCAAAGGAAAGTAATGACACTGAATGGTATAACCATTTTCTTATACGGCGAATTCATTCCCGTCAAAATAAAGACAATATCATGGAATTTTCCCCGATTTAATTCCAAGAAAACCAAGCAAATAGGTTACCCCTCATGTCTCAGAGCTTATTTCAGTTAAGTTAGATACGATAAAGCATCATGGTTCACTCGCATTCCGCATTTATACAAAATTTAAATATCTTCTCGAGACAAATAACATTTCGGTAGGAAACTCGTATAATGTAGCCCAAATAGATATTATGGCATGCCCAAAACGATATGACTTTGAGAATGAAACTGCGACAGTTGTTTTCATGTTTTTACAACCTCGACATAGCATTCCGAGTTTAAACTAAACCTGTGTTTATTTTTCTTTACTAATATTGACTATGCAAAAGTAAGAAAGAGACTTCGTTATGTTGGGTTATGTGTAGCCAAAAACAAGGATACAGACTGCCAATCCCTTAGACAAACATGCTGGTGGGCAAAATCTAATACAAATTTACGAAACCTTACAATGCGTTGCAATGTTTGTGCAGTATGATAGAACATGGAATGGAACTCCTGACAATCGAATCAAGGTTATGCAACCATGTACTCTTACAACTGTAAATATTTCTGACACTGATGCTACATTGCAAATCCTCTCGGACATTGAATACAGATTCCTAGGGTTCGTCTCTATAATTTAATATCGACTTTGGCATTACATTTGAGACGAGATGAAGAAAAAGCGGCAAACTTTAACCGTGTTTATACGGTGGATGGAAAATTTATTCCCAGCTCCTCGTATTCAAATCTTTATGAAATGGATTTCAGCTCATCGTGCGTTGGGTGAGAACCAGACAATTGTACTTACCCTCGATAGCATGGATGTGGAGATCGGATTTGTCCAAATCGTATTTGATTCCAAAGTGAAGTCTACCCAATGGAATATTATGATGAGCAATGTACGACGCCTCATCTGTAGCATCTGCTGGAGCTGACTTATTTCCAGGAGAGCGATAACCACTTGGCTGTTTGCTGGCGTCCAGATAAATACTAATGTCTTGTTTCAGATACAGATCCAATTGAAGACTACCAATTGATGGAGATAACGGTCCAGTTATAGGACCCGACGATGGTCCATCTCCAGTTAACGATGTTGGCGATTTCGGGCTTGGGCTCATTGGAGGAATGAGCAGTGGAGAGAGACATCGTGATGCACGTCTATACTCGACAAAACCATACAACCGAGGTAAATTTAGGATTCAGTTCCAATACTTCCACTATGAACAGATTGCCCATAGAACTGAAAGTATTTTAAGAGAAGCCGTCGAATAGATTTATTCAACAATATATGTCATTTTTCATAGGCAAGCCAATCTGTCGCATTTTTCCACATATTGTGAATCTGTTTTCGGTATTTATTAAAAGAAAAATATTTGCCACGTGGATGTACTAGGGATATTTTATATCCAATTCTACAATATTCCACCGTACTGTTTGGTTTCATTGCTTTATAGTTCTAAGAGAAAATTAACTTTTTGTGCAAAGCGGAAGTGGTTCACTGTAAAGACTTCTATTATAATGTTCAAACGCTTCACTTCACACAGTTAATTTGGCAACTTCTTTCATTGCATATGACCTTTCCATACATAATCATTAATCAACTTACTGGTGAATTTAGTCATACGATACTTGTGTGTCCTTGCAAGTTGTGACAAAGCGAATTCTCTATAATATTGTTACGCTTCAAATATCAAGCTTATCTTTGAACCTACATTTCTCGAAAACACATGTTAATATTTGGTGGAAGTGGGAAATTCCCACAAGGGAAATAGTTCAGCTAAGATGAGTGATTGATTGAGTTTTGACAGAAAAAACAAAATGGCTTAAAAAACAAAAAAAAAATTATGCCCAACCCAGGCTTTTTCCCTTTATGATTTTAAACTGTTTCATACCGAAGGAGCAAAACTATATTCGTAGTTCTAAAAAAACAAGTAGAATTACACTATGAAAAAATGAATCCAGGATGGAATCAAGTTTCTTTAATTTATCAACTCAAGGATTTTGCGTTTTTATGTAGTACAAGGTAGCACGTGTAATTATAAAAAATAACCCAAGGCTTTTCATCTTCATATATCATGCAGAAGTACAAATAAAAGTGAACCACAAATTCCAAGGAAAGATGAGATTTATTTAGATTCTGTTTAAATGAACTGGAAAAGTTTCATTTGGAATTCCAATTTAAAGAAAGATTTTAGACATTCACATCACTATAGGTGAAACCAAATCATACTCTGGCTGCTCAGAAAAAGAGCGTGATCAACAGCTAAAAGCACACTTGATACCACAGCGAAAATAACATTTCTACCATATGCCATTCCAGTGTATTTCAACTTCAACAAATCTTCATAATCCTACAATCAACAGGCTTGCCAGTTCCGTTCCCTCAGCAAAGTGCTCAGAGTGTACTTATAGCGTGAGAGCGGTTTCCAGCAAAAAGAGGGGACTACATAGATACATTCAACATGCTCGTGGTGAGTTACATATTAGTTCCTCCATATTGCATTACTTTTCAAGAGGAAATATGATTCCAAAAGCTTCCTCCAACAACAACAAGAATTTCTAACATTGTACCTATCCTGGCGTATTACGTTTTACCGTTTTCTCTTTTCCTTATCATAAACTCTGTCAATAGATGAGGTGTGCGTTCAACTCGTTCCTTGAGAAAGTTAAGCTGTTGCTGAAGCACAGTTATATACATGGTACGCGATTCATCGTTTTCTGTATAATATGAAAGTTTTACTTTTTTGTGACAAGATGCTCAAGGATCAAATTACATCCGTATCACATGATCACACACACTCTCTTGTTGCTTTCTTTTCATCTTCGAAACATATTTGCATACGGCGGTTCGTTCGTTCACCTCCAACAACAGTCCATTATGGTGTACTCAAATAACTCATATTATCATTCAGTTTTTTATGGAGGAATCTTGTAAGGCAACGTTCGCCATATTTTGTTCGTTATTTAAGAACCCGCTGGAGATTATGATATCTGGAAGCTGATGTCTAATGTCTACAAGTTTCCAGGTACTGCTTGCTTTTGGGATTTAGCTCTGGTGCAAATTTCCCAAATATAACCCTCCCTTCAATATTTTCAATATATGTACTCAGTAGTATAAAAATGCTCTGCATTTCGTTTTTATAATGCAATATTCCTATTTTTAGGGGTTGATATTCTGTACTGAATGCCGGTATTGTGTGTGTTCTAATCGTTAACGTTTGCAAAGACCTTGTTAAAATAATTAATATTTCATGTTATTATGTAATGCCCTTTTCATGTGTTGCGTGTTTACAAAAAGTACAGTTCGACAAAAGTGCGATAACAAGTTTTCCTCAAGTGTCGATAACGTTGCAAATATGGTGTTGTTATCGTTGAGCCATCCAACTGTTTCATGAATGAACATAATGACAAAGCAACTTTTATTTGAAGTTATACGGTTATGTTAATCAGGAACTGGTATAATTGAACAAGGAACTCGGTTTGCACAAAGAGTTATGGAAGACTATTTTAGTTAAATGCTCCTAAACACCTGCCATTATTGTAATAACAAAATTACTGACCAACTATTAGCTTAAATTAAACACAACTTTTCATAATATCAAATGTACTCCAGACAGACTTCAAAATAAAAAAAATACAAATCATGCTTTTGTGTTAAACTAAGGTACAAACTCACACGACTTCGTGGTTCGTTCCCACTTCATGTTAGAAATAAAAAAATACTATGAATACTATCGCATGGCTTTATGGACTACATAGCTATGATGTATTACTCGGATGGATTTTTATTTACCGTTGGTACTTGTCCCCTTGCTATTTCAAATGTCACCACAAAGTCCTACCAAGTTTTGTACTCTTCTGTGATTGAGATTACCTTGAAGCTAGTCAACAACAAAAAACCCCGTAACGCAAGCCAACCAGTCGTGTTCAATTTCAACCATTCCAAAAAACAATTTCGTTCCAGTGAGAACATCACCACATAACCCGAAGTGAAGTAACCCGAGCATAACATTCTATGCTGTTTTTTGCTTTTGTGTTTAAAAAATGGACCATTTTAACTACGCCATTCCACCATGCATATCTTCAAAATAGTAAACTGAACTTTTGAACAATTCCCTTTGTCAGTTTTGATAATTTGAAATCAGTTGGAAACGAAGTTCAAAGAGAAAGTGATTTGCTTATAGCAAAAGCAGATTTAAGTCCGTATGTACGTATACGTGGGGCGCACAAAGAAAGTAACTTACCTCTTGTAACTCATTGTGAATGTAAAATAAAATATGCCACAATTTTAACCTATCTCTCCATCCTGTACATTGTCCCCCCTTTACCTTCAAGACTTATGATATCACGCGGCTTTTCCTTGTCATCCAGTAATCGTCTCAACGTAATAATCCGCAGCTATTATACAGCTTCCGAGAAACCATACGCAGTCGCTTAATAAACGAACCACCTTCTCAGAATCATCTTTGGCTTTTTGTGAGCAACATACTTCCAATGTTTAATTAACAAACTTATCAGTCAATGTATGAGGGTGAAGGACAGAGAAGCCAATTAACGCTGGAGGACAGTGCTTATTGGAACGACGACACTACTTGCAACTTAACCATTTTAGCACAATCAATACATATAATAATTTCTGTAAGGAAACAAGTCATGTTCGTGAAGGAGAAGGCATTATCATGTATCTGTGGGCTTACTTAGACAGAATGAAAGTCGCCATTAACAGAATGTTCGTATGAAATGGGTACTTATCTCTTGTATGTTCATATTTTACCTGACGCATAGACTGTTCGCTGACATAGGCTTGAATGGAATACTAGAACAATATCCAGCATCCACGCTGAGACTCGTTGGTGAGTGTGACTCTCCTTGAGGGGACGTGCCTAAATACGCAGAAGATGGTGATCCACTCCTAGTGATTTCCAAGGATGCTGCCCGAACCTGCAAAAGTTACAAGTATTATTAGTAGGACCAATATCATAACTGAAAAAGTAAGAGAAAGTATGCTTCCAAACTTCTCAATCTTTCTTGGGGAGGGATTAAATGTAACTTATAGTCATCTATCTAGTCATCAACATAATTAAGAAAAACTATACGGCTGATACTATATGTTCAAGCATATAAGCTCAAAAGGACTCGTATAGCATATCGGTGTATAAAGTTTACTTTTCATATCTGAAAATGACATCAATTTAGGCAAAATCCAGCTGTGTGTTTTTCTTTCGTATGTGAGTACATTTTTTTAATGAGACAAGCCAGAAATAACTATGTAACGTTGTTTGCGACAATTCCGACGGTCAACAAAAAATAAAGTTTGTATTAGCACTAATAAGGCCAGGGGAAACTTTCCCCAGAAAATAATTAAATTGAATAGGTCCTTGCTAGCATGTTTTTAGCTGTGCTTCATTTAACTGTGCTTTTGAGTTAGGGGGTAAAGCTGAGTACACACATTATCTCTCCTCTATTTAAGAATATTTATGGGAAATTACGTGATAAAACGTGAACCTAACTCATCAACAACAGTACACACTTCCACTTTAATATGCTTTCACAAGCTTTGTCGAAACGAGAGAGGCTCTAAAGAGGATATGTTCAGTTCTTTTCTGATGGAAATGTATCTCCTTTTTCCCTGTCGCCTTGAGAAGTTGAGCTGATCGAGACAATTATTGATTTTTCCTTCTCTTTTGTTGCTTTTCTTTATCCACGACTATATTCCCATTGTTATTATTATTTTTCTCTAGCTATACGTGTTGCTCTTTTCCTTACTCTCATTTTCGCCACTTTTCTTCTTAATGTCCTGTGAGACCTGCTGTTCTTTTGGAGATTCCGCTTTTCCCAGTCCCAGTACTACGTCTTTTAAAGCAACATGACTCACTAAGAAATACTGTGTCGTTTGTTTTTCTCAATTTGCTGGTTTATGGAGAGAGAAAATAATGTAGAGGGGTTAAACAGCTTGGAATGTGCCTTGATGCTTACCAACCTGTTGCCCGATTGTGCTTTTGGCGACCTTATGCAACTCAAACTAATTCTCCCTCTGGCTCACTACATTTGTCGTTATTGGTCGTATGCTCAACTTCTATTGTCTTCACCTTTGCTGGCAAATGGGTGCAAACACTTTTGTTTATATAAGAAGTGCCACTGAAGGAAAACTCTTTGTTTGTTCTTGCTCTCAAATTATTGTGTTCTACTCCTTGGAACAAAAAGCTGCTTTTCGAGAGAGTGCAAGCGGAGTCAATGAGCACCACCCTTTTTCAAGCTGTTGCTTGTCACATCAATTCAATTAACTCACATAATATGCTGATTTGATTACATAGGGCGCACCTAATGTATCGACTTCAGTATAATTGATACGTTTTTATGCACATTTGTGCCAGGTTAAATATATTCAGCGATATCAGGATGCAGCGTTTAGACACTTTCTCCCAATATTGTTACGAGTTTGCTTCCAGTGAGAATATAACAGTGAGAAGGTGCAATGCTATTTAATAGTACTATTTGCCTCACATTTTTGGAAAACTTCTGAATTACGTATTTCACTAATGCTGGCTAAATGAATGTTATGTAAAAGCAACCTTAAGATATGATGAATGCATCGATATCATATTAGAACTATGTACGTTTGAGCCAATATTACATTATAGTACATAGGAGTCTATTCTATAAATACAACGCCGCTGACAAGTAAAGGATTCATGAACTTTTGCCCGAAAATGGCCACAAGAAAATTTCAAGGGTGTTTTTGACTGCAAAAGTCAAGAAAATGTAAAATGAGTAGAGGAGAAAAGCGTTTGGGAATTACACGTTGTAACAGGATTTGCTAGAAAGCGTATTCGCACCGGATTTCCTATTTCAGGCATGTCTTTGATTTATTCAGAGAAGCGGATTAATTAAAACTTTCAATTTGATGGCTGGTAGTGTCGACAAGTAAAGGAACAGAAATGTTGCGCTTGGCCATGTCTATGTACTTTGTACTTTTTATGGGTACATTTGTAAAGAACAAAAACGTGTTGAAAAAGCTTTTTACGACTTTCAGCTGAAAACAAGAGACGGCTCAAGTGAACATTTTAGACTAATGAAGCTTACAAGGTAGGTTACCTGAAAGATTCACTCAAACTCTGACAGGTTAAATGTCTGTCTGTGATTTTATAGGCACACAGAAGTCTCACACAATTGCTGTTCAAGTTAATAGTAAAAAGTTGCATTTTACTACTTAAATAGGGCAATTGAAGTTAGCTCATGGTTTACAACCTCTTCTCTTTACACCCTACAGTACAGAATACTTCACCTAAATGTTTAAAGATTCTCCTGAGCAAATTTTAATTTGTAAGCGTTATATACAGATACACCCGATTGAATCCGTACTTGGTTTCAAATTGAAATACCAATATGAGCCTACGTTAATACCTTCAGGTGACCTCCCTTGTTCGACTATTTTGCTTTGGGGTCGGTGTGGCATTAAATTTAGCTCTTACTGAGAAATTGTAAAAGAGTACTATTTGACAAGATGAGCTTTTTCTCTACCAAGCAATTTATTTTACCCTTTACACGGTGAAGGCATACGTCTTCCATTAAAATGAAAGCTTAAGCTTCAAGCAGTTAATAGCACATGCTCCGTCGGTCGCCTAATGTAATTGCTAGGATTCAAACAACATATGTCTGTCTACCTTACAACACTAAGAAAAATTACATTATTCAACATGTCCCCGTATTTATGACAAATGTTAAGCATTTCCCATATACATGTATATAAAAATGACCATTGATTCTCAATTGTATTACTTTCTATGACAAACTCAGTTTAGTTTTTGAGATAGCCCCAGCAATCCAGCTCAGCTCACAGGACACTGGCGGCACAATTCAAGGAACACCATGCCGCTCTTCACACACACACAAGAGTTATGCTGACG
>JAHZNA010001977.1:0-11836 GCA_027743935.1 Sinodicranocentrus sp. ZH6
ATGTGAGGAGTTGTACTTTCCTCTATTTTTAGCATGCGCTATCATGTGCATTTTGGGTACTTTCCTTCTTCTGGGCCCTGAACCAAAACTACTGAGTGGAATTGGACGAAACTTGCTGCAATACGAAGATAACGCTTTATTAGCACTAATCAATAATATGAAAATGATCTGAAAGGGTGCACTAATTAAAAAATTGTAATGAATATGGAAAATTTCTCTAAATGTTGTTTTTTCGAATTTAAGGTGATCTGAAAGGGTGCAGTGTGTAATATTATTGAAGATGTATATTTATTTGTCATTCTGCACGATTTTTCATCAAAAATGTGTTCATAATACACGTATAAAAGAATAGTAAGCAGTAGTTCTGCGCTCTCTTTTTCTTACGCTCCATCATCTGCTTTTTCTTGTTTGCTCTCATCTTTTCCAATAGCTGATCTGGATTCGAGCAATCTTCTTTCAACTCTCCTGCTTTTACTTTCCTTAAAAACTCCTTCAGTACTCTGTCCTGTGCATCAGTAAATCCTTCTTGGGGACGTGGAATTCGATGTCCATCATAGTAGTGCATGAAATAGATGTAATAATCAATTGTTCTGCATTCTATTCCATGCGGGTCCACTGAAATTTGAAACGTCTGTGTAGATGTGAACGTGAAGCAGAACATGCTATAGAGAAAGAAAAGTGCAAAAAGAGTTGCAGTGATTGTGCATTATATTATAAGAGAAAAGGTATGCTTGTGTCATGAGAGCTTCTTACTGGTAGTTAAATATCCTTGCAAATGCATGGCTATTTTTGAAAGATTGTAGATCTTCGTACATATCGTTGGAGATGCCGTTCGCTCCGGTAGCATGTACAATGCACAAAAACCATCGGTCGTCGTATGGAGTTTGTGGCCCAGACTTTTTACCAGATGATGCCCATCTTCTACTTGGTGTGAAGATGATGTGACCTTCTTGGTACAGTTCTTCAAGTGCCTTGACATCAGTACAGAGATCTGGATCTCTGTATTTGGTGGGGAGAACGAAGGTGATGGATGGCCAAGTTAATTGGAGTCTCTCTCCCATTGCGTTCAACTCACGGATAACAACACGGAATCCTTCTGGGTCCACTTTTTTACATTTTAGGCCATGTTTCTTTTGCGCGTAACTAGATTGTAAGTGTATGAGCATGAGTTTTAGGTATATGAGTTTAACTAGAAGGGAAAGAATGCTACTATAACATGCATCATCATATTAGTATAATTTTACAACTTACGCAACTCCTAAATTGGGACCATCACCAACCCAAGGCCTAGGGGTGCCAGCTTCCCCTACAACTGGAGGACTGTTTAGCGCTGATATAAATTTTATCAGTTTTGAGTCGTCTTTCAGCCACTTATTCCTCTTTTGATTCCCGTGTGCGTCAGTGTAGTAACCACTTTTTTTATCATGGTCTTCAGGATAGTAGACATTGTCTTCAAAGCAGCAATTGTCCAGTAGGATGGGCATCTTCATAAACTCTTCGTCGAATATTGGCTCCAATCTGCAGCTTACCAGGTAATCCATCCATACCTCTTCTTTAATTATTGTTTTAGCGATTATTGCGTTGTTAATATAAGCTAGTTTTGAAGTAGCTTCGTCCAATTGCTCTTGTAAGCGCTTTGTTCCTTCATACAGGGTGGTATAGGATTTTGTAAAATCGTTTTTTATGGAATTTTCCTCAAAGACTTGTTGAAGAGTGTCTTTTTCGGATTCATAATTTTGGGTCATTTCCCTGAGCTTTTCCTCTAGCTGAGCAATCTTTTGCTCATAAGCGTCGTCTGGAGCACAAACTAAACCATCTAATCTTAATCTAGTGAGATGAGGCAGCTTCTCTTGGAAGTCAGCGATGATTTTGTCTTTTTCCGTGCACTTTTCTTGTAGATTATTACATTTATCTTGTATTGTGTGAAGAAGAGTGGAAGTGTTTGTAGCGATTGACTTATAAAAGTTCAGTTCATCGTTGGGTTGAGTGGATGATTCCGTCTGTAGCACTATATCACAATCACTTGAATTATAGGAGGGAGATGCACAAGGACGAGGATCTAATGGAGAAGAGGTAAGCGCAGAACTCTCGGTCAAAATAGCATTGACAGCGGTAAGTTTCTCTTCAAGCTCCGAGATTTGGTTTCGCAGTCGCTCATTCTCTTGCATCAAAGTTTCCCGTGATTCCTCACTCACTAGTTCAATGGGTGGAAAAGAGGTGGGTATTAAAAACTCATCTTCTTCTTGTTCCTCCTCATTCTGTGTGGAAAATCCGTCATCTGTGTCAGGCTGCCCACTTCCTCCTCGGTCCATGGTCACAGGCCCTCCATCCAGAACCGACTTCCCCGTACTGTGCGGAGATAAGCAGATCCCATCTGCGTCAGGCTGCCCACTTTCTCCTCGGTCCATGGTCACAGGATCTCCCATCGAAATCGGTTCCTTGGTGCTGTGTGGGGAATCACAGATCACATCTGCGCCGGGCTGACCACTTCCTCCTTGGTCCATGGTCACATCCCCAACCGGAACCGGTTCCTTTGTGCTGTGTGGGGAATCACAGATCCCATCTGCACCGGGCTGACCACTTTCTCCTCGGTCCATGGTCACATCCCCAACCGGAACCGGTTCCTTTGTGCTGTGTGGAGTAGTGCATGTCTCACTTGCACTCTTGGGCTCACATTCTCCTTCTTCGGTTGTCACTCCAGCCTTTGGAAGAGCACTTGGGCGATTCACCTTACTCTCGTCTACTTTTTTCTGGAATCGTCTTTTCACCTTGATGTTATACTGCAAGTCTTAGAAATACATTGTGCATCTTTTATGAGCTGCGTTCTAACTGATGATGGGTGTAAAATGTGAGGATGGAACAAAATAGAAATATATGATAATACCAGAAAACGCAATAATGGGTCTTCCTTTGGTCCCAGCTTTGCGCCAGGTCGTGTAGTTGACATTCTTGTTGGGAATTTCTGCGATCGAACGACATGATTTTATGAGCAAATGAATCAAGTATGATAAAGCAAAATTAGTACATAAAAACTAGTAATTGAGAACCTTTATGGCGACGATCAAGGTGAGTACGTATGTATTTAGGGTCAGTGTGAAGTGACAGCTCTTCCTGGAATTGGCATACGTCAGGGGCTGCCTTTAGGCAAATGTAAGTGAATCCTGCATGTTCTTTCCTGTGCTTGGACATGTATGCCGAGCTAAACAATCTGGGTGGATCTACGAATAAAAATCGCTGTTTCTAAATGTTCTCGGGCCTGAATACGTACGGATAATTACGAATAAATTTGTATATATGAACTAACCACAGTCATTGCATATAGAAGTGCCTTTCATCTCATGCAATGGCTTATCAATCTTGTTCAACTAGACATAAAAGCAGTATGGCAAGGAATAAAACAACATTCAACTCATATATATATATTATGCTAAGGGTAAGAATCGAATCCTGTCTTACCGACTTGTTTCTCGGTCTCCCCGAGACCTTCTTGATTGGTCCGTCTCCTTCACCTTTATCTCTGCGCTCCTGTATCTGGAACAGGACTTTCTGCACTACCAGCGAAGACAAATCTCCTGCCGCTTCTTCCTCTCGAAATGACTCTTCATTAGAGTCTCCTTCGTCAATCTTCCGCTTCTTCGACGCCCTCTTCCTTGTCTCCATACTTGCAGTTTGTATTAAAAAGTACTGGCACAAAGACAACAAACAGACATAATACAATCACAATACGACACAAAACACAAACACAGTCGTGGACGAAGGGAAAAGGCACGTTATCACAAGCAACTATTTAACCTTATCATAAAATACACTTGAACTTGAATGAAATTAAAACTTACTTCCTTCTGGTGTCCTCTCTGGTGATTAGTAGTAGCTATGTAGGAAATATAATGGAAAAAAGAAATAAAATGGATAAAAAATATTAGCTCGGCAAGAAATGAACATTCCTGCCCACTTACTGAATATTAAGCAGTGTCGTATGCATTAAAAATGCTACAGTGACACGTTAAACTCACCTTAAAAAAATCACGAACTGAAACGAAAAATTTGAGTTTCATCAAGTCGACCAACTATGAAAATGAAGAAATGCAAGTGAAGGAAAGGTCGAACTAAATCGTCTGGATCGAACCATCCACACTTTCCTCTACGGTGGTCTTTATGCACAGTTGTGCGTAATCCTGCTCTGTGAAATGCACATTTACGAGTTTATGTGCATTTGGAAACGATGATGCATATTACAAGCACCCTCATTACGTACATTTGCAGTAACCGGTAGTGCAGCAGCGTTATGTACATAAACACTCGGATTTTTTCCATAAATACGTAAAACTAACCCTCCTATTACGAATTTGCATACCATTTGCTTTCTTTACGCTGGCTTTATATGATATGACGTACGCTGGCTTTATATGATGTATACTTGGAGAATGCAAATTACACTCAATGTTCCCCATCAATTGCACTGAGAATGATTTAGATGCATGCAAGAAGTTTTTGGCATCAGATTATCTCCCACTAATTATCCAACTAAATTAATTAGCGACTAACATGCGTAAATTACCAAACTAGGTACTACATAAGGGCATGTTACTGAAGATTATGTATAATGAAGATTATGTATGTCCAAGCCAGATGCTATTGTGTTTATGTATTCCATCTTTTTGATAAGGATAACGTGCATACTTAATGAATTAGATCAACATCAACTGCAAATTACGACATCATGCAAACAATTTACTAAATATAAGTTCGACAAATTTGATTTCTACGTTTATGAGGCAATGTTATGTAGTTTTCCAGATCTTAAAGTACTGCACCTGATCCAATCATTTTCATATAGCTAACCCTCGCTAATAAAGCGGTTATCTTCGTATTGCAACAAGTTTCGTCCAATTCCAATCGGTAGTTTTAGTTCCAGGACCAGATGAAGGAAAGTACCGAAATGCACATGATACCGCGTGGTCAAAATAGAGGAAAGTACAATTCCTCGCATAGAAATCGAAGGGAGTGTCACAGAAAGCCCAGGATAGGCTTAAAATGACGCTCCTATTCTCAGGCAGGACGAGGAACCAAAAAAAAGGTGCCCGCCCGAAGGCGAGCACCTCAAATTCGAAAAAACAGGATTTTGGTATTTCTGGATAAATTTTTCATGTTCATTTCGATTTTTAAAATACTGCACCCTTTCAGATCATTTTCATATTTTTCATTAGTGCTAATAAAGCGATTATCTTCAATTTGAAACAAGTCTCGTCCAATTCCAACGAGTAGTCCCAGTCCAAGGCCAAAATGAAGGAAAGTACCCAAAATGCACACAGTACTGTATGGAACAAATTGAGGAAAGTACAACTCCTCACATAGAAACTGAAGGGAGCGTCACAGAAAGCCAATTATAGGCTTAAAATGATGCTCCTATTCTCAGGCAGGACGAGGAACCAAAAAAAGGTGCCCGAGCACCTTAAATTCGAAAAAACAGCACTTCGGCATATTTAGATGGATTTTTTATATAAATTTCCATTTTTAAAATATTGCACATTGTCCAATCATTTTCACATTGCTAATTCTTCTGAAGGGAGCGTCACAGAAAGCCAATTATAGAGCTAAAATGACGCTCCTATTCTCCGGCAGGATGAGGAATTAAACAAAGGTGCGCCTTATATTCGAAAATCAGGATTTTGCACATTCTTTTGAGTATTTTTTCATGATTTTTCGTATTATAAAAACAAAATGGCTTCTGGACTATTAGAGTAATTGAAATTTCAGTTTGGAAAAACATTATTATTCACAGTTGGAATGGTTTTGTTTGAACCTTCTCGTTAGTTGGGATCATTTTTATTATTATTTCCAAACTCGTTCCATTGCTTTGGTATTCCCAACATGTGTGATGACAACAATGACTGACGATAGCTAATTATATAGGTGGTTTTCGACCAGCGACTTGTATGTTACTGTGTTTTAGTGTGCAAAATGTAAAGTAGTGGGGTCGCCAACCTATGGATAATAATTTATTCAGGAGCCCATGATAGCGGAAAACGTAAAATCTTCACTTCACCTTGAAAACTGTTTCATTATTCCGCTCTCCTTCAGACTCGTCTCAAGTGCTCTTCTAATATAATTGCATTTGTTTCGAATTAGTGACAGGACTACAGGACTATTATTAAAATTGTGAAAATGTCCCAACCTCGTGGTAACGCATCTGTAGATGTGATTGATTCCTTGTTTAATAGGCTCCGAGTGTGTAAGAGTGTAAAAAGGGTATGGGAGATTTGTGACAGTGTGAATGATGAAGTTTCCGCCAATTTTCTGGGTGACCTTTGTCCAGCCAGTCTGAATTACGTTGACTTGAAATCCAAAATGGGGTTATCAAGGTTCAACTTTTTACTTCCTTCCCATTTACTGGAGTCAATTATCGCACTCAAGGTGAATACAACGGCTGAGTTAGAAGCACAATACACATTATTAAAGAGTATTAGTGTCATCTTCTTTGGCTCACATCACCAATACAAACTTTTATACTGCATTATAGTATATCGCGTGTACACTAAACAGTATACACTCATGGCCAGATTTTCCAAAGCTTTTAATGAGGGATTGCTTGGCATCGTAAATGACAAATTAAAAACTGTTAGTGCTTCGCTTCTCCTCATTTCCTTTGTTCTTGAAATGGAATTTCGGATTTTCTCCATCACGGAGTATTCTCTATCACTACTTCAAGTTCATTGTGACGATGGCCAATACCAGCAAGTGGAGGAAAAGCAGCATAATATTTTGTATTTGTCTGTACTATATGACACATATGACCTGGTCGTGGAACACGAAAACGCTGGAGTGAAGTTACGTGAACTGACGGTCACTCATAGGGTGCAGTGTAAGAGTGAACACATTGTACTGGAAAATACGGGCGTAAATCAAATATGCCATGACCCTAGAAAAATTACCGACTCTGCATCTTGTGACGAGGTAAGTTGGTTGAAGACTCTTTATAATCTATGTAATGTCATTTAAATGTAATTTATTATATTACTGCCGCAGATGGACCGAATCTTTCTAGAACAGCAGGCGGACACTTCAACTCCAAGAACTCTAAATGGCATCATGATAAAAGAAGCGGATTTTGCGGATATTTTTAAACTCAAATTGAAACTACAATCTGCACTTGAAAGGTATGGCATTGTTAAGTTTGAGCCAGACTCGGACGAAACATGGGAAAAGATGCGACCTTTAATAACATCCGAATTTGAAAAGTTGAGCATCCCTTGGGATGAGCAATCCATTTCTAAAATCGGCTCTTCAGACATGCTCAGCATCACACATGCAAATATTAGACCTGTCCACACGCTTGGTGCTGTACTGAACGATAACAAGGACAAAACGTTAGATTTACATACTATTTTGACATGATGCTTCTTTTGAATGCTATTCGTGTACGTTGTAATTATTGAATATGATCATCCAGTTTACAAGGCAAAGATAACATGTTTGAAGCACTGCTGGGGAGCAAGAGAATAAAGTATTATATTGACGAGGATGAAACTATAATACGAGAATGGCAGGGCTTCAATCCTCATAATCTTCCTGACACATTTAAAAATGTTTTTGATGGAGCTGGTAGGGCAAATATTAATTCTGCATATACACTCGTTTTCTATACTTGTATGCTGCTTATAAACATTGACATTGGCCTATTTATTACAGCAATAGGAATAAATACCCCATACATATATATTGGTATGCCAAGAAGTAGCTTTCCAGTAAGAAAAATATATTAGACTACTAGCATAAATTTGCACTACATATATTTGAATTTGACTAATTTTTCTTGTCATAGGTGCACCTGGAAGGTACGTTTGTGCACTCTTTTCCAAATCATGACAAATTCTATAAATTTTATTCATATTTCGTTGATCTATATAGATAGAGGGTTCTTTTCGTATAATGTACATATAGCAGGAGGAACTAAGGTACATTGCTTCTTTTATACAACCATTGTACAGTACAGTACATCATTAATGTCAGTATTTTAATTACCACTATCGTTATTATCATAAGAGGTTCTATGGGTTTCCTGCGTCTGAGTTTCCAGCATTCTGTAGACTTGTCAGGAAGAATATTGATGAGAATGGAACAACGGCTGACAAACTGGAAGCTGCTACATGTCTCAATATCGTCATGCACAAACGTGAGTGAACTTTTTCTCGTCGATATCCATCAGTTTCCAATTTCACCACATATGCAAGTGCAGTACTGATTTGAAATAGGATTTTGGCCCTCACCAGAACTTTTGGTTCAAAACGGGATTAGTGTAGTGCAGACGGATCAAACTCCTGGACAAATTGTCATCACTGCAGGACCCCATTATGGAATTAACTTTTCTCCAAATATAAATGTGGCTGCAAATTTTATCGATGAGTAATAGAGTAAAAATTATCTTGTATATACGATTTTTTATATTTAAGTCCGTTACACTGGATCTTATATTTAGGACATGGCTACGTCAATATCATCTACTTCCGATTTGTCATCCGGTAAGCTGCAAGAAAGTGAATGAAGTTCTTTCGCCAGTTCAGTTTTTTCGGCTCTTGAAGGAGTATTCAAATAAATTTGGACACATTGACACAGGTAATCAGGCAATATTTTATTACACCAAATGCAACCCAAGCTCAAGCATACCAATATTATAGAGTGCCAGATACGCCAACACTTTTCCATGTGTCTGAGTCAGGAGGCGGGAAACGAAGTACCTCTTTCAGATGTGCTTCACATAATCTAATCAATCAATCTTGTTTATTGCAATAATATGGACTTTGTACGTAGTAGTGTATATAGTTTTACATAGTTGAATCAGAACCAGTGAATATGAACAAGCTATCATGCTTATCGCTTTCCTCTCTCTATTATTGTTATTATCAGTAAAAGCATTATTTATCGTTATACCATGTTTTTACATTCTATTGTGACAAGTACAGTGTATACCAGAGCAAGTGTCAACAGCAAACCATTGTGGGGTACTTGTGGCCTTGAATTTGTGTACAACGATAACCACTCGTACCATATTTAGATAGATACATGTAATAAATAAAATGCAAATGAATGTTCCTCTCTATCTCTACTTGGCCTTTCTTTGAATGCATGCAAACACGATAATGTTTTCATACAACTCCAACCGTTAGTCCCAACTTGAAATTCCAACAACCTCATTTTGCACATTCGTCACGGTATTTTCATGTACATTTCCATTTTTAAAATACTGTACCTTGTACAATCATTTGCATATCGCTTATTTTTGCTAATTACCAGTTTATCTTCAATTTGCAAAAAGTCTCGTCCAATTCTAACGAGTAGTTTCACTCACAGGTCGACGTAAAGGAAAGTACGCAGAATGCACATGATACCGCATTGTACAAATAGAGGAAAGTACAATTACAGGATTTTGGCATCTTAGATGAATTTTTCATATAAATTTACATTTTTAAAGTACTGCACCTGATAAAATCCTTTTCACATTGCTAATTTGTGCTAATTAAGCGTTTATCTTTGTATTGCAAAACGCCTCGTCCGATTCCAACAAGCAGTTCCACTCCCAGGTGGAAATGGAGGAAAGTACTAAAATGCACATGATACCGCATTGTCAAAATAGAGGAAAGTACAATTCCTCACCAGAAATCGAAGAGAGCGTCAAAGAAAGCCAATTATAGGCTTAAAATGACGCTCCTAATCTCAGGCAGGACGAGGAACCAAAAAAAAGGTGCCCGAGCACCTTAAATTCGAAAAAACAGGATTTTGGCATTTTTAGATGAATTTTTCAAATAAATTTCCATTTTTAAAGTACTACGCCTATACAAATCCTTTTCACACTGCTAATTCTTCATAATGAAGCGTTTGTCTTCGTATTGCAAAAAGTTTCGTCTAATTCTAACGAGTAGTTTCACTCCCAGTTCAAAATGAAGGAAAGTCCCAAAATGCACATGATACTGCATTGTATAAATAGAGGAAAGTATAAGTCCTCACCAGAAGTTGAAGGGAGCGTCAAAGAAAGCCAATTATAGGCTTAAAATGACGCTCCTAATCTCAGGCAGGACGAGGAACCAAAAAAAAGGTGCCCGAGCACCTTAAATTCAAATAAACAGCATTTCGGCATATTTTGAGAAATTTTTCATGTTCATCTCAATTTTTAAAATATTGAACCTTGTCTTATCATTTGCATATTATTGATTCTTGCTAATAACCCGTTTATCTTCTTTTTGCAACAAAATTCCTCCAATTCCAATAGGGGAAAGAGTAAAAGTTGTAGAGGAAACCCAGTTGTACCGCATACACTCACTTTTACATTCATCAAACAAACACATTCATATAAGCAACAAGAAAACAGGAACTAACGTACGTTCATTTCATTATCAGTAGCAAGTGTATGCATTGTTTGTGCCATAAATAGTATGTAAATCAAGTGTTTCGCTTTAGCGGAATTCCTTATCACATCAAGAAATTTTAAACTGTTTGCGGTAAGGGTATCTTTTAAAAGGAAAACATCCAATTGAACTCTACAGATAAGAGATAAAATGCCAAGTAATGTAACTGTGTATGTATTTTTGCCATGCTCGTATTGTGCATTATCCTTGGAACGAAAATAAAATGATATGGTGCGTGTTATTTAATAAGTTCAGTTGTTCGGAAACGTTGATGATTGTAGCGTAGCTCAAAACTCATGGACAATTCAAGACCATATAACTCAAAATCGTTCTACTTTCCAGTGATTTGATACAGTACGTTTAGCCGTTAAAGTGCATATAAAGTGTAGTTCTCACCAACCTTATTATTATTAGAGATGGAAATTTTAAGAGAAAGGATGGAGGATGTTGTGGATGTGATCAAGGAGAACCTTGAAAACACATTTCTCATGGGGACCACTGTATTCATACAGCACCCTGAGCGCCCAAGCCCTGCTCAACTTGATTTACTAACTAGTATGGGTGCCAAGATTGTCGATAATCCAGCAGATGCGAAAATCATACTTCAGGATAATGTGATCATTGGACGTGGGCCATCAGAACGTGAGCGTTTACTCGGTCGCAGTTGGTGGTGGATTGAAGACATGAAGCAGCACTACTTCACTGCAGGACCCGACAATCCATTTCTCACAACTGACATTCACCATCGCCCCTTGTATTTCCGTTTTGAATCCGGTGTTCCTCTTCCTCTCGACGGTCAGTCAGTTGGAATTTTAGCGGGGGATCGTGAATACAACAGAATCGAGAAATTTGTGGAAGCGCTAGACGGAAGGTACCTATTTACAGTATAACATATTACTTTCACATTTATAAAAAAATATTTCCAGTTCAGCCCCCGTCATTTTATATCATTAGTCAATAATTATTATATACTTTTTAAAAAAATGTAGGGTTAAAATCCACATCAAAGACGTGAATTTGGTTATGACAGGAATGGAGGCAGTGGATGAATCCAAGCTCATTGAGGTACGCAACATGAACATACCAATCATTTCCTTCACTGACTATGTCGAAAGTAGCCAGCATCTCATCCGGAACAGGGGCATCATGACATTCAGTCAACAAGAATATGCAGACTTAACAGGAAATGCCCTCAGGGTTATCATCAATAACTACGCCCCATTCGTTCCATTTCTGCAGCGGTTTCATTTCCAACTTTATGCGTACGTGTCAGCGATGGAAATAGTAAACGACATTCGTTCGAAATTGGAGTCCATCGGATATATTAACTTTTGGCCACTTGAACCAGCCTACTGGGTAGAAGTAAATGAACAGCTTGTCCGACATGGGGGTCGAAATTTTATTGAAGGCGTTATGCTCGATTGTATAGCAGAGGC